>JAQQZR010000011.1:11784964-11815745 GCA_030068235.1 Notoglanidium macrostoma
TCCCAGTTTACCAAAACACTCAATGCCTGAGAACCCCCCAGATCTGCACCTTTACCTAGTAAAAGGTTATTAACAAAGTGCCCTGACACACTGCGAAATTGTTCAGAAATGGTTTGAGGAACATAACAAAGAATTCACGGCATTGATTTGACCTCCAAATTCTCAAACTAATCACATCTGTGGGATGTGTTGGGCGAACAAGTCTTATCAATGGAGGCCCAACCTCACAACTTACAGAACTTAAAGGATCTGCTGCTAACATCTTGCTGCCAGATACCAGAGGTCTTATGGAGTCCATTCCACAACGGGTCAGAGCTGGCACAAGGGGGGCCTACACAATAATAGGCAGGTGATTTTAATGTTACAAATGATCATTGTATATCACAACTGAATTTGGTTTGAGGTTTATGTTTATGCAAGTTTTGGGGGGGTAATTAAGATAGACTTATATTATGTATTAGATTTAGCACCGGGGTGGCACGGTGGTGCAGTGGTCAGCACTGTCGCCTCGCAGAAGGTCCTGGGTTTGATCCCTGGGTCACCCAGGGTGCCTTTCTGTGTGGAGTTTGCATGTTCTCCCTGTGCATGCGTGGAGACGGATAAAACGGTATAGATAATGGATGGATGGATGGATTTAGCACCAGTGTGAAAATATGGAAATAAACCACAGAAACCATACAAGTCTTGGCTGATTCATTACATTCAAGGAGACAATGTGTACTGATAATAATAATAATTATAGTTATAATTAGTAGTAGCAGTAGTAGTAGTAGTAGCCAAACAATTCTTTTAACTACTTCATAAACATGCTGTAGACTTGAAAGCTAAAACATGGATATTCTTTTTTTACTAATAATATTACATTCTATCAGATTTGCACAGCTACAGTATCTTTAAAAATCTGCTCACCATTCAAGAAGCACATAAATACTTTATATGCATATTATTTTTTTGCAATAATTGCATTTGGGAAAGAATTTTCTTTGAAAGAAGCTTATAGGGAGGATGTGAAATGTTTTTAAAGACTCAAATTGTGCAGTTATTATGTGATTACCTCCAGCTTATCCCTCACTAATGGAATGAGACTCTGGAGCAATGTCCTTTACAGTACAAATGAACAGGGTGTCTCATGACAACTACTATTGTTGCATATCAATTCTGCTGTAAATGTTGAAATGCTTTCAATGCACTCATAATCTCCTTTATTTCCCCAGCCCATAATATCCACCTCAGACATTTGCTTCCAGCTCCAATCTGCATTTGTGTATGAGAAAAGGATGAGACAGCAGCCATTTTTTTTTCAGGCTCCTCTGTCTAAATAAAGACCCCTTTGTCTTGCGCACTGTAGAACGACATCAGTAGATGGAAATGAGACAGAGGCGAGACCCCGGGGTTAGATAGAGTGATCTGCGGTTTCTGGTAGACAAAATGGAATATTTCCCACTAGTCAGAAATGTAGCCAAGATTTTGCTTCAAATTTGTAACTGTTAAGGTATTTGCCACCACAGGTAAAATTCTATGTTGTCTTGATTCATGTATGAACAACTTCATGGCTGTGCTACAAATGTTTACATGGGCAAAGCCATTCTTTCCTACTTCCTGCTTGAATATTATGACAATGATTGCATTACATTTTTATTAAAATAAATGAAACAAATAAATATTGTGCAGCATATTAATTCACACGTTCGAATATGTTATTGTTTCCATAGTAACAGCTCATTCTCAGGGACATGTGTGATGGATTCTCCACAAATAGATTAAAATGTCTAATCATCAGAATGATTGGAATGTTTCCAATTAATGTTGTATGTATCAAAGTTAATTTGGCATTTATGGAAGGAGTCTCCTGTGTCAGTGCTTTGAAACAATCCAGGAAAGCCTTCAACCTTCAGAAGGAGTTTAGGCTTTGTGGTTTCTCAGTAATGTGACAAACTGCACTTTTTTGTCATAGTAACATTAAGAGAGAAAACAAGCTTTGGGTTTGGGTTACTGTAACTTAGTTTTCCTTTGGGATCTTCCTTTGTCCAAAAACATGCAGGTAGGCAGACTGGCCATGCTTAATTAACCCATAGGTGTGATTGAGTGTGTGAATTGTGACTCGCAGTGGATTGGTGTCCCATCCAGGTGCCCAGTGTTCCCTGGACAGGTACGTGAATAAGATGCATACAGAAGATGAATGAATGAATGAACATTACAGAGAAATGTTTCATGGTTTTATGGTAATTTATACATTAAGACTGGTGAACCATTCACTCAGTAGACAGGCCATTAATTTTCTTCTTTTGCCTTAAAAAAAAAACAAACTCTATATCAACTAACCCTGTACTCACACTGGCAGTGACAACAAGCGGCAAAGCGACTTGAAGTCATTCATTTCCAGTGGTGCCTGGACTTCACTAAGGGACATGGCGTGACAAGTCGCCTGTCGACAGACTCGCTGTAAAAAAGTTAACTAAATAAAGTTATTCTTTATGCAAATAAGCAGTGACAGGGTCAAGCGACGGCCAATCAGACAGCAGATGTGTTACTCCTGTATTCTTTCTCTGTGAAACGTTTTTTTAAACTTAAGGTCCTATACCCTCATTTTAGGTCCTGTAGCCAACATGGAGGAGAAACTGACTGTAGTTGTTGCTGGCTTTCCTGTGCTGTTCATTTACAGGTACGTTAATAAAAAAAATGAAGCATGAAGGCAAATGGGAGTGTCTGAAGCAAGATCACACTATTTATTTTCTAGGAACTTCCCAAACATATTTTTCAGCAGGAATGCACCTGATTTGTAGGATCATGCTTATATTAATAGTGGGCAATATATTAATAGGCCTGCCTTTAAAGAAATACAAACATACAACTCTATGATCAATATATCTAAGATGATGTAAATATAACATGAATAAATATAAAATATAATATCTAATTATAATATTTATTAGTATATAATGTTTTTTTTTTTTTTTTTAGAAAAGTGATGCATCCCTTGTCAATTCATTTGTAGCCCACTTCCTTAAAAGTGTATTAGCAACGCCCACAATCTGGCTGCAAGTGACATTTAGTGAGAGCGACATATTTATGCTTGGCAGCTATTATTACCTGCCAATAAAATCTAATAAAATAAACCAGATTGCTGCACTGAATAACAGTATCAACTGAATGGAGGTGAGATCCCTTTAGGGTGACTTGTGCTCTCTGTCCCCTGTAGACAGAGGTGGTCCACGTGTCCTCCAGTCCCTGAAACAGCTGTGGTTTATATGTTTTACTGGAAGCGTGTGTCAGTCTGGCCACTCAGCCAGCGTGACAGCTTTTACTACTGTAAATGAGATTACAGCCCACAGTTCTTGTGTGTGTGAGAGTCAACAATCACACACACACAAACAGACGCACACACACAAAAGCTTTTCCTCAGGTTCCACTGCGGGGCGTGTGTGGGCTTCACAGACCCCAAACACACTTGGTGGTGTCAGTTTCAGTGCTCTGTCACAACTCTGGCGGAAGAAAGTGATAAGATCTGGTGTAATCACAATTTTCAGCTCAGTGACTCAACATGTTGACTACCTGTATATAAAAAAAAAAATCACATTTCTAATGATAAATCTTGCTTTTGGTAATGACATTTACTCA
Source organism: Notoglanidium macrostoma (assembly GCA_030068235.1). Taxonomy (NCBI): domain Eukaryota; kingdom Metazoa; phylum Chordata; class Actinopteri; order Siluriformes; family Auchenoglanididae; genus Notoglanidium; species Notoglanidium macrostoma. The sequence goes on from JAQQZR010000011.1 coordinate 11,788,583, forward strand.
AATTGAATTACATTTATTTTGACATACTTGTCTTACAAAGTGCACATTCAAAATTAGCCTAATCTACTGCAGGGTGAGCAGAGGAACACTAGAATGGGCATTTACTATGAGAGGTCTCTTTTTTTAAATTTTATTTTATTCTTTTATTTTCTTGCATGTTCAATAACATTTCTGACAGGTTCTGATGTAACAAAAAAAACTAGTGTGATGAAGATTTTGACAAATTCTGGATTACTTTACAATGGATCTAGCAAATTCCTCAAACCGTGTTAACATTTAAAGTAATGGTTGCTTCTTGAAAATTAATTCATTCATTTTGTTTCTTCTTGTTAGATTTTTTCATTCATGTTATTTTTGTTTACATAAAAAAAAAAAATCATTCGGTCAGTCATCGGTGCAAGACTTCACCCGACTGGATATCAGTCCGTTCACACTCCATTCACACACTTTCACATTTACAGGCAATTAAGTGTAGTCAATCTACCTGTCTGTATATTTTTGGACAGTGGGAGTAAACTGGAGAACCCAAGGAAAACCCATGCCAACATGGGGAAAACATGGGGACAACGCATGATTATGCAAGTTGTAAGAACACGGTTGTTAGGCCATGTGTGAAACATGGACACCCAGCTAGAAGGTAATCTAATGTCTAATTCTATCAATTTAACAAGCAAGTTCGATATTAATTCTTTCCTATCAACAATGTTGAGGTGACAACAACAAAAAAACCACCTGAAATATAAACATTTCCTTCAGATGCATTGGTACATTATTAGAAAATAACTTTTAAAATGATGAATACCTGATAAGGTTGTCCCGTTCATGTGGAATCATTTTGTAAACATGAAGAACACAACCCTCCTTTCAATGTATATCTGTATTCCCCAGTTGCCTGGCTGGAGTATAAATATACAAACTTGAATCTGCTTGAACAGTTTATTGTGTGTTTGACATCCGTCACTCTTTAAGACTTCTTTAAGGACTCATTGGATAATTACGGAAAACCTTTGGTTGTAGGGTTTACATAGAATTTGTAAGGAAGGGGTTCTCAAACTTTTAATAGTCACCCCTTGGCTGTTAAAAAATTACGGTGCAAAAGTCTTAGGCAAATGCAAGGAAATGCTGTAAATGATGACCCTTTGCTTTAAAAAACTGTCTCAGGTACAATTTGTGCAGTTTTATAAGGAAATTAGCTGATATGTTTTACTAAGCATCTTGCAGAACCAGCTCTTCTGGAGACTTTTGCATGCAAAACCCAGCAGCCTTCATTATGTTTTTTCGTCTGAAAAGTGTTCTCTTATGTAATATTCTGCTTTCTTTATTGACACACAAACATTGTTCTGAAACATTTAATTTTGTGTTGGAAAATCAGTGTTTGGAAATCTAAAATGTTTTTGTACTGACTCTGTAATTTAAGTCATAAAATACAAATCTGTAACAAAGTTTGTACTAAAAAAGAGGCACCTAAGATGGACTTTTGCACAGTGCTATAAATCCATGAACCATTTTACATATGTACAATAATAGTCTGGCTCTTATATTATAGTAGCCTGGAGCCAGAGAATTTTTATTTCTGAACTTTACTCTCATACAACTTTTATTTAACAGTTAAAGAGGTGATTATTAAAAAAATTTATAATATTGTCATAAAGTTTCCTAAACTTAGGAATGGTGGATGTCCATCACTGCAACAATGTTAGAAAATTTAAGTTAGAAGAACCCTAGCTTTAAGGGACCATCAGAGGGACTTCATGACACAAATTCACGAGTTATTTGTTTATTTATTTGTTGTATGTGTTCTCATTGCTTTTCTTTTCTTTATCTTCTTTTTTTTAGTTGTTGTTTAGTGTTAATTTAAATTCATTATGTATTTACTTACTGAAATGTACATTTCTAGGCTCAGAGGAAGCAATCATAAACTCTTTAGTTGTTTTTGGAAAGCGAGATCATTCCGAAATACAGACCTGTAAAGCCTAAAGGGCGCCCCCTCCCTCCGGCTCTCTCTCTCTCTCTCTCTCTCTCTCTCTCTCTCTCTCTCTCTCTCTCTCTCTCACGCGCTCGGTGCTTCACTCTGCCCAGCCTCGGTGTTGCGCGCCACGCAGTTTCTCTGTACCGCCTTTCCCATTCAGTGACTTTACGCGTTTGAGGATCTGTAAACCCAGATTGCTCAGTAACGATACAGTGCTGGTTTTAAGCCGTAATTCAGCGCGTTGTCTGTGGTGTGTGTTTGCGGGTCCCTCGTTTGTTTGGCTTTGTCCGTTCAGTTTGGAGGCGACGCGGAGAGCACCACACCAGAGCACCGGGAGCAGCTCACACTCACTCTGCCCTCGTGATTTCCTTCTTGCGTGTGTGTGTTGCTCGTGCATGCACGGATTTGAGATGTTTTAATAATTTGCAACTTTCCTTCTCTCACAGTGTGAGAAGGTGCAGAGTAAAATCGTTTCGTCGCGTGCAAAACAGTTTGGAACGAGGAAGTATAAAGGATTGTAAAAGGGACTGGGAACAGCTGTTATTTGTTGATTTGGGTGGATTGTGTATTTCTTGTCTCTCCGGTAACTGCTCCTAAAAGGGATGCGCTTCCACTCCGCCCGGACTACAGACTGAAAGCCGGCACGCGCAGTCGCTGCAGCGGCGCTTTAATAAAGGTCTACATTCAAATAATTCTCCAGCGGCACTGTAACAGCTCTTGGACATCCTCAACGTGGGAACAGTTCATGCCTAGACCTGTGGAAGTGCTCACTAAGGAAAGGGTTGATCACATGTGAGTTGGCTGCCGGTGTTTTATTTATTTAGTTAGTTTTTCCACCTGGCGCTCGTGCCCAGGACAGACCCCGGTACCGCGTGCCCGTATCAGGACTGAGCTGCGCGCCTGAGGCTGTTGGTGATGGCTCCTGTGGGGATGCTGCTGATCGGGGCTGTGTTAGTGTGGGTGTCGGTGTTGGGTGAAGAACCCTCCGCTAAAACCATAGCCGACCGATACGCCGTCTACTGGAACCGCACCAATCCCAGGTGAGTGCACGCGGAAACGGGATACACACATTAGAGGCTTGCTCCTATAACCCGAGCTCATGCAACGAGTCTTAAACACCTTGAAAAAATTAGAATCCTCCACACTTTCACAAATAAAGGTACTAAACAGAACTGGGCTGGAACATCTGTTGTATCTTTAGTGCGTACTGTATCTATTTGGCCTGGGACGGTGCATGTATTGTAGCCTTCATTTAATTAGTGTTCAGTGTAAGAGTAAAGTGGTCCTTATCTAATTATGTACCTTACATTATTTCTAAAGCTATAAAGATGTAGGCTATATCTTCCAAAGGCACAAATATACACCCTGGGATGATAGCACCCCAGCGACAAGGAGAAGTACAGTTTGGTGCCTCTTTTTCTGAGAGTGTAGGAATCTTTGGAGGTCTTAAAAACATTCATGCTTTAGTAGCCTTTGCTACACAGTTCCTGAAAGGGCTTTTAAAGGTTTCCACTAAAAGATCCAACAGGAACCTCTTGGAGTTCCTTTTTTTGACATCTTGGATTGTATACGCTGCATTCTGTCTACCAGATCTTCAGTTCTAAGGCCTAGTTATACCTAAAACATTATATTCACCACAACGTATGCAGTATTACAGCCTAATATATCTTACAATATTATCTACACTTTTATGAACAGTATTCATTTAACATGGGACTTTATTTCCCACTGTGTAGGTTTTACTGTCAGAAAAAAATGAAAAAGAGTTCTAACCAGTGGTTTAAAAGGTACAAACTCAAGGATACATCTTTTGTACCTTTACTTAGAAGAACACTTTTAGAGGAATGCTGTTAATGCACACATTAGGACCTTAGAGGTCTGTACCTTACCTTTGATGGAACATTTCCACCGTATGTACCTTGCTGAGCAAAATGCTGTACAGCATGCCTTCTTCTCCTCACAGTGTAGGAACCTTGATACAAGGTCTCTTTAGGCACGGCAGACTATATTTACACACTTATTAAAATTCACACATTTCTTATGACGGGCAGTTGTGTTGAAGAAATCTCCACAAACCAGCACACACTTTATAAAGATTTGCGAATATGGTAGAAATATTTTATCATAATACTTGAAGGTATTTTACAATACATGATGTATTATAATATCTAGGTTTGATAACTGAGTGCAGTAGATCATTCATAAATCATAAATTATCTAAGAAAAGAAAAGAAAAGAAGTAATTGGGTGCAAAGATACAGTTTAATTAGCTTCTTGTTCTGTGAGTAACACTGAGGCAGGTAGCATTATACGTATATATCAATATACAAAAATGCCCAAGCACACCCAGACACACGCACACACACACACACACACCCTAACATTCTTCATTCACAGTGTTGTTGCTCTAATGCAGGCCAATAAATTAGGTACAAACAATGTGAATGTACTCTCAAAGATGCATCATCAGTTCACTGAGGAATAATTAGAAGCCTAATGATGTTCCTCTACAATATTATTCTGATATTTAAAAATATAAAACATACACTCTTGAGTTCATCACCTCTGCAACAAATTTATGAACCTTAAAAAAACCCACTTTAGTACTTAAAAAAAAAAAATCTTTAATGACATAATAATACACGAGATCTGCAGTTGCTGGAATGAAAGAAAAAAGAACTTTTCATGAATCTTTGAAATAATATCCCAGTGTGGGTATATGAAATATGCCACAATGCATTTTTTGGGAGTTTTGTTTCTTAACTATTTTTATTGACTTTTATTCACATTCAGCAGACTATGTGATGTTGAAATCAGTTTATATAAAGATTGACATTTTTTGATAAATAATTTAATAGCACTAGTAGATGTGAAATAAAAATATCATTAAAACCATCATTTATAGAGCGTTTTAAACATGGAACAGCTGTTTTGCTTACAAATACTGGGATATAATGTTTTCGCTTTGTTGCCAACAAGTACATTAGAGTTCATTTATAGATTTTTGGTCTTAATTTTTAGTCCAACTATAAAGTTTTTCTTGTGACATTTTAATTATCCATCACTTGTTGTATTGGTTTGTGTGTTACTGAGAGTGGACATTCATAACAAGGAAAACCTGATGTGATATACTAGGATTGGTAAAACACTGGATGCTATTGATGAGATTTGACATATTTTTTGGATCCAATGATGTCATGTGTGATGTCAGCTAACAATGTTTTTCCATATGCAAAGTCAAGTAGCTCAGTCAGGAATATTTCCATTTTAAGCTCGTTAGCTGAAAAGTAAAATAATGACAAACAGGGCATCTACACCGCAACAGCTTTTACACTGATTCCACAGCGATGAAAGGGAAAAAAAATATTAGTCAGGATTAAGGCAGTGTTGAAGTATCGGCCAATACTCTGAGTTCTGGTGCTTCCGTACCTCTTAGTTGAAATTCTCTTATTGTTTTTTTAATTAGTAGATATGTGCTGATGAGTTGTACAATATATTGCAATATTTAAACTATCTAATATTGTTGCCATATATTCACTTAAACTCAAGAGGAGACCGCAGAGACAAACAGTTTTTAGGGCAGCATCTGTGCTACTGAGCTATAGAGTCCAGGTAGCATCAAAACTTCTGTTTTTAAGGCTCCATATTTGGGACAGATTTCAAGAAGCATTGCATGTGTCTTATTCAGACAATTATGTTTACTGTAGAACAGTAGAACAGTAGTTTATTTTAGAAATTATATACATTTCAATAGATTAGAATAATGAAATTGGGTTTCACTCGATTTTATGTGACTAAAGTGAAAAAAGTTAAGTTAAGTGGTATGAATTTGTAAGTCTGAGACCAGGTTGGAAATACGTTATTGTTTCTATAGTAACAGCTCATGCACAGGATTGGATGGCGGGTGCATCACACAATTTCTGGACTAATAATAAACAGATTTAAAACATTTCTTTAAAAACCCATAGAATAACCGCATTTCATTTAATTTAACAAATACAATTATATGTAAGCTTGATATGGTAACGTTTCATTCAAGGAGATGTTTCTTTAGTTTTTATGAAAGGAGTCTCCAGTTACAGAGGTAAAGCTGTAACTGTAAGTTTCCCGACAAAGTAAAAAGTCTTCAGTACAGAATAGAAACCACTTCGTAGGTTCTCTAAGATTTGTCTAACATGACAAGCAGCGTTTTTTTTTTTTTATTTGTCTTGTTAACTTCAAGAGACAAAGTATTTCATTTTCCCTAAGAGAGATTTTAAAAAACAAGTATATTTATTGAAACCAAAAGACAAGTACTTTTATTCACGTACATGATGCATACTTAAACGTAGGAATAGAATGTGGCACTTTTTTTTCAATGGTATTTGCATAAAGTCAGAATAAAATGTCCTTAACCTCAACGCTTGTAACTTGTCATACCAATTAATATGATACAAATTGTTATTAATTGATTTGATCGTGTTTATTTATGGCAACATTGTCAATCCTGATAAAAGAACAAAATATTTTCAAACTATATGTGACAAAACAGCATGTTCGTAGTTTTAACATCAAATAAATGATGTCTAAGAAACTCATGATTTGTAATAGAAAGTGAACTGGCACTTTGGGATACTTTCAGGCCTAAATTATAATGCATCAAAATGTGCAGAATCCACTGAAATGTAGGACTACAGAACAATGTTTCTCAAATGGGGTCTGTGAAGCAGAGCCAGAGAGTCTGTGATTATTAATTTAGTTGCAGTGATGGAAATCACAATCAGTTATTAGCAAAGTTATTATATTCATTGATTTTTTTATATTTATTAGCCTGTTTGACTGGTCTGCTGAATTTAATGGATTTATCCTCAATAAACCTCAATAACTCCAAAACAAATAGCCAATAAATTAAGCTGGATCGTTGGTATGTTCATGAATTAAAAAAATAAAAAAGCTTTATGGCACCTATAAATAGCGGAAACATTATTGCACACATAAAAAATGAGGCTAATACTTGAAAGTTTGAAAAATCGGTGAAATTGCTGTTAACAGATGCCTGCCTGCAAAAAGTTCCTGCTTGTAAAAGGATTATATAACTCCAAACTATCCCATCCTTGTAGAGAAGTTTGGCCCTGAGAATCCAGTTAAACTGGCAGCCGTAGTGTTCACAGCTCTTTGCAGGAGTCCATGGTTTTTTTCTGAAACGAGCTCTTCCCCATTCCCAGGTTTTCTTGCTCAGTTGCCATGGGGCTTCCTCAGTGCCCTGCGCCCTGTGCCCCATGCTGAGCGAACACAAAGGCTGAGGCCCGGAGTGGCCCTGAGCAGTGGTGTGGCCTGGCCGGGGGTTTGCTCATGAGAGAGGCGCATGCCGAACTCGCGCATTTAGCACTAACAGCACTGGGGTCTGTGTTAACAATCAACAAAACGGCCCTGGATTCTGGTTAGGGTGCAACCTCGGGGCAAACCTTGTCTCTGAGGCTGTGCACGCACAGGGGTGCTGGCTGTGTGTGTGTGTGTGTGTGTGTGTGTGTGTGTTAATGGCACCCTGCCTGCGTTTTGTCTTGGCACAATGAGGCCCCTCCGGTAAATAAATGAGCTACTCTAAATGAGTGTCTCTCATTCGCATTCATGCGCTCACCCAGTGGCCTAATCCAAATCTGGCTGAGCTGAATAATGTAGCAGTGCTGTCTGTCATGACCTTGGGGCCCCAAATCTGGCCATCCGTCAGTCATAACCCTACCCGAAAGGAGTCACGTCCTCTCCTCTGAAATTTTCATCCAGAGCGACTGACGCTAATGCTACATGCTATCAGCAGGGCCATTAAACTCGGCACAAAAAGAGCATTCAATTTGTAAAGTGTGGACGATGCGATGTTTTGATCTCTAATTATTTAGCATTTCGGATTAAAATTCTTGTATCATGACTTTTCCGCCTTCCAGCCAACCCTTTAGCAGATCTGTAGCAGCTGCATCTTTGAACATAGCTCATTAATGTGCAGAAATTACAGGCATTAGAAAGAGTGTTACAAGAGATCAAATCCAAGATTTAGCCAGGCATGCTGTGAAATATTAATGCATCTGTTTGGTGGCTGAATGTGATGATGTGCATTAGAGAAGTTTTAATTAGACCTTTAATATGTTTAATGATGTTTTAAAGAAACAGAGCGACCGAATTGTTTCCATCTTTTTGAGCAATGGTAGTGTAGTTTTATTCATTTTCATACAAATGGTAAGACAATGCCAAAAGACATTTTTTTTTACAATACATTTATCTTGCACTGATGGAAGGAATCTCCAGTCAGTGCTTAGGAACAGTCAGAGGGAAGGGGGATTGTTCTTTTTTTTCCCCTGACATGAAAAAGTTTTCATTACTGAGGAGTTTATGCTTTGCAGTATCACTGTAAGATGAAAAGCTGTTTTTTATGTCTTACTAGAGAGGACAAATTGGCTGGTGAGGGATATATAACATAAGTGACAACAGTTGACAACAAAACTAACAAATTTTGGGTGTTTCACAACATTGTGGAACACTGTGATTGGATTAAAAGTAGGGTGTGTTGAATTCTTGGTAAATTGCTGGGTTATAAGATGAATAAAACACTTAGGGATGTGCTTTTATAGTAAATAATCAACACCGGGGTTGTAACAGTATCTGTGCTCCATCACACCACACCATCATCAATTGTTTTCCTATAGCTTCATGACACAGAGTGTTTTATTCTTAACTTGACACTGTAAAACTTGACTTGATGGGGAAGAGTATTTTTTCTCTAAACCTGTACAGGCCCTTGTCAGTCCTACTCAGCAAAATGATACACCATTATATTGTGATATTGTGTGTAGTGAAGATGTGGTAAAATTTTTTTGCCATTTCACCCACTAGTATGATGTCCTTTTGTAGCATTTGTAAACCCATACAAGCGCAAGAAATACCAAAAATTATCGATTGATCTTCCTCTCATTTTAACCACACTGCAAAGTAAACAACGTACATTTCACCCTTATGTTTTATTTTGTGTTTGATGCTAAAATCATGCCTTGGCTACTGCTCAAATTCTTTAGGGACTTTAGAAAGGAACTGCTGCTTTAGTTTTAATACTAAAGTGTGTGGAAGCTCCAAGCAGCCATTCAGATGCGAGTCCCCCCTCCTTCCCTCCGTCCCCACATTACGCTCTCACAGGGTTTCGGGGCTGTTAGAAAAGCGGTCAGGGCCACTTGCAATTACAAAATTTGGGTCAATTCAAGTTGGCAAGATTTTCCTCAAAAGCCTCCTGCTTCATTTTCTCATGGCTTGAGAATTGTGTGCGGCGAAAGAGAGCTTATTATTTTTTCTTACTCACTTCTTCCTCCGTGATTGGCAAAAAAGGTTGGATACTTCATAAGTTGGTTATGTCTTTAGAGTAATCTTAGAGTTCTGATTGATTTATTATGTTAGGCAAATTGCTGTAGGGGATTTTTTTTTCCTTCTGCAAGGAAATCATCCAGTATTGACAATGAGTGTTGTTTATTTATTGCTTCGGGGTGGATCAGTAGAGAATCAGTATTAAATTCCAGTCTTAATCTTCAGGGTGTTTGTGTATATGGTGCCATGGAACCTGATACCTTCAGCCATCAAAGAGATCCATCAGATAGATCTGAGCACTCAACAGCTGGAGTGAAGGGTCTCGGCGAGAGCGGAACCTTTCCACAGTGCTGTTTTAATCCTGGATAATTCCTTCCGAAGCTCTGAGTGACAGATGTGAAACACTTTTTCTTAGAAATCTCACAGATTTATGGCCTGCAATTGAGCCACACCTTGTTTAAATGCACGTTTAAACAAAGGCATCTTCATGTAGAGAAATCTTTTTCTACTGGATATCTTTTAAATCCTTCTCCTTTTCATCTCATCCCAAATGTTTTTCCTTTATGTTCCGGCTCAGTTTTAATCCCCAATTAAAACGCAAAGCTCCCCTTTTCTGTGGTTTGTGAAGAGTTGATGTTGTGATAGCTGCTCTGTGATGTTGTTTGGTGCTGCCATGAGTACTGTTCACCGTGTTTACCTGCCATTTCCCCCCCCATCTTTTTCCTTTCCTGACTCCCCTGCTGCTGCCTAGGGTCTGCTTGGATTAAAAAAAAACCTTGCGTCCAAATACCAAATATTGACTGGGTTTTAGGAGCTCGGCCGTGTCCCAGCTAGTGCCCAACCTGTGAAAGGCTGCCATTGTTCGTGGCTTAGTGGAGCTTTGCCAGGGTCTGAAGTATGCACGCTTGTACACACGGGAAGGGCACAGCAGGGCTTGTAGGCATACGGAGGGGCATAAAAAGCAGTCTGGAAGTGGCTCAGCCCCTATAGACTAGAGGTAAAGGGAAGCGAGGGGCCCAGGCTGTATCGCCAGTGCTGGAACGTTCTCAAGGGACACAGGGTCAGTGTTGCCAGATTAGCTGGGATGCCTTGCGATTATTTTCTGTGATTACCTTGAATTCAAATGACCTTGCTATATATGGCTGGGTGATAAAACAATACAATATTGATCAATTGTAATAAATTAGGACACAATGCACATTCCTGAGAGTATCATGACATTATTAGTACATTTATGACACTCTGTTACTCTCAGTAACTGACGTCGATGTTAAAATATATTTTGATTCTATGTTTCCTGTTAAATAATTCACATGTTTAGATGTTAAATAAAGATATCACACTGAAGCTATAACGCTCCTTAGTTTTTTAACATGGTACTGTTTTTAATACATTGTGATCTCAGTATTGTAATGCAATATTTTTGCCTCATACCATGGCTCTGTTAAATTCTTGGATCTGATTAGTCAAAAGGTGTTGATTAAGTTTCTATAACAGCAGCTCTGACAGTAGTGCTGACAGTAACGAAAAAAAAAGGTTTATATTAAGGGTCTAAAAATGTTATCATTTCTATAGTAACAACTTAGACAAGGAGTTGTATGGTAGGCACTGCATGTAAATGGATTTTTTTTTTATTTAAAAAAGGCTTGTAATTGATGATATGGTGATTTTTTTTCTGTAATAAAATGTTTATTTTGCATTTTTGGAATGACTCTTGGGATCTGTCAGGTATGGTTTCTCAATAATAATAAGCTTGTGAGGGAACAACAGCTTATAGCTGAAATAACGTAAATGGTAACAGGAGTGTATATATTTCCTGGACGTTCTCTAACTATAAATGGATAAAAAGTAGGGTGTTCAATGAAAAAAAGAATGCGAATCACATTATCAAATTGCTATGTTATAAGAGGAAATAAACACTTTGTGACATGCTGTTATAGGAAAATAATCCACTTTGGTGTGGTGAAAGCAACTCCACCTCTTCACTGATTATTATTTATAAATTGCCCACTTCAACACTCCTTGAAAAAAAGCTTCCTCAAGGGTTGTTTAGCTAAGGTTTAAAGCTTTCTACTTGGAATCTTTTCTAAATGAGAAATCCTTTAGAATGCTAGATGGATTTTTTTTTTTACTATGAGTCTATAGGGCAGATTTGCCGAAGTGGCATGTCAGTGTTAGTTTAGAGAAAGGTACGCTAACTTTGATTTGGACCAGAAAACAATGCATTTTAATCCTGCGTGCCTGGACAGTGTAACAAAAAGAGCCAAATCATCCTGCAGGGGAACCAGCACATCCTGCTGTTCAGTGACCTCTCACACGGAAGGACTGGCCTGACCTCTTACTTCATTTTGATTTCATCACGGCTGGATGGAATTGTAAGATGTAGGCATGTTCCAAATGACAGTTGTATGATATACAGCGATATTCCATGATATTGTTATTGTGAATGCTTCAAAATCTCATCGCCAGCACTGGGTTTGATTAAACAGAATAAAACACAGCTGTCTGTTAGAGCACTGCACTGCATGTGTACTTCACAGTGATGGAAATCCCATAATTCAGTTCACCAGATGGGAGTTTAATGGATGTTTCAGAAACGTGGCAAGCAGTTCTGTCGCTCCTGATTGAGAAATAATTGTTTTTTGAAATGTGGCATTTTTCAAAAGAACCGATCCGAAAGAATCAGCTCAAATCAAAGATCTTACAATGTTGAGGTGACATCGGCACACACTCTAAAATAATTTGCTACTATTTCCTTAAAGAGTGAAAAAACAGGAATTGTTTAGTTGCTGTAGCCATCCATCTTTCTCCAGGGACTCTTCTGTTTTTCATCCCTTCATGTTTACTCATAGTAAACTGCTCATACTTTCAGTTCCTCTTTAAAAATGTGAGTGTTGAAATGGCTTCTCTGCTTCCTTTGAAGGTCTACGTGAAGGTATTAACAGAGAGACTCTAAAGGGCTTAAGAGGTCATCGGCTCATTGTGCGGAGACACAAAACACTTCCTCTGAACCCCTTCACCCTTCTGGCTCTCCTCCACTGAGCCACAACCTCACTGGCCATTCATATTCATCAACATCGGGCCCTAAAAAAACCCCGATAAAGTTCTTGAAAGGATCCTAAAGTTGGCTAAACCTGCTTGATGTGCATTGTAGGGAAACATGGCGTGTGCTAACGACCGCTCTGCACATTCAGCTGAGGCGAAAAGCGCAGAGCGAGAGCTCTTTGTTGCTCTTCATTACGGCACATTTAATCGCAATAGGAAATAATGATGGAGGCATTTGTCCGACAGACTAAGCTAATAAAAATTAAGCTACTTGGCAAGAGGAACTAACAGAAGGAACACTGTTACTGCTCATTGCTGAATTGTGTTTGTCACAGGAAACAGGAAATAGGAAAAAAAAACTGAATGTTGATCATTATTGAAAATACTAAACACTTCAATTGGGTGAAAGAGAGAAATGCTTCTTCTTCTTTTTTTTTAAATAAATCAGACTTCAGTAAAAAAAAAAAAAGGCAATGCACCAAACATAATCTGGTATTATAGTTTTGATATTTTAGTAAATATTTGAGATTTTTTTTTAATGAATATGGTGGCTTTTAGAAAGAAAAAAAATAACCATTGTTTCTCCTTTTCACAACTTAACCACAAATATTCTCCTTTCTGATTGACTTGCAGTTGTATGTTAATTTCTTTAATCACATTCTATATCAATTATCCGCAAAAACCTCTAAATTGGTGCTCTTCAGACTATGTAACCATGGCAACAAACATACCAATTCAGACGAGTTCTGTGCATATGCTTTGCAGTTGCCTTTGTTACTTAACAACAACTAAAAGAATTTACTTAAAGATTTTTAAAGTAGAAGATTTGTTATAATTAGAAGCAATTATAATGTGCAAAGTGCGTCATCTGTCTTTAAAAAAAAAAGAATTTAAAGTGTTGAACTCGAATTTGACGGAATCTTCAACTTACTAGTGTGTGACATACTGTAAACTAACAGGTCTTAAAAACGGCATTAGCGTCCTTTGTTACTGTTATAATATATACTATGCCACGTTTGTCTTAACTGTATGAGCACTGAAAGCTCATGAACTAGCTACAGTCTAGCTAGTTAAAGTTATTCCAGGATTAGCCCACACAATATTCTTGTCTTTCACAGTTGTCACCATCATAGTGCAATAAATTCTTGCTGTGTCTTGGTCAGGAGACTTCCTACAAGTTTGACCCTGACCAATCCTCCTTTATGTCCTTGCATGTCGTTGGAGGAGGGTCAAGAAATTGTCAGTCATGGCTACAGAAGGAGCATCATCAAAAAACACGTCGTAGGAGTTGTCAAGCTAGGCAAGAAAATACAAAAAAAATTCTGACATGCTGGATTTTTCGTTGGAGAGTTGTGGAGCATCTCAGACGCCACATCACTATTCTCCGATTACGTTAGACTACTTGACCTGTTCATTGGTCCTAACCTTCATATTCGGGCCTGACACTGGAAATTCATCAGCCACCATGAAATCATGTCAAAATGGGGCTGAATTCAGGTAGTCTGATCCCAGCTAGTGTTGGGGAAGTATTTCACAAAACAGTGAACTGTATGATCAGTGTTACAGCAACTAAAGTGTTGCTTGAGCTAAGGCTAATGCTACTATAAGCTCATTTAAAAGTAAATAACTTTATTTACTGATGATTGTCTAAGCAGTCATTCTGCTCTCCGATGTCTCGTGCTGAATTCCCAGCTTTTGGAGTAGGAATTCCTACTTGAACAGGAATTTTCTTGGTTTTCGTCCCAGTCAGATGTTGGAAAATCTGAGTTATGAGCTTTGGTTGTACCATTACATCAGGATTGAATGCTATATGTATCTGTAAGGCATTCGGTATCACTTTTTGTACTTACCCTGATAATGTCGTTTACTTTGTAATGTGTTCTTTGTGTTTCCTTAGACATGACTTTCTGAGTTATGATGTCTATGATGTCGTATTTACTGTAATTCCAAATTGACACGAACTCATTGTAAGAATAGACCAAGACAATTACACCTTCTGAGATGAAGCTATCGCAACAGCCATATAACAGTAGTCTGTTGATGTGTATTGGAATTGAAAGTCAACTCAATAAAGTGAAATATTTGCATTAGTTGTGAGGAAGAAAAACATATACCAAGCCAAGAGGCCCGCTCACTCTTAACAGTTACAGCATGTTGCTTTTGTTTTGGAAGCATGTGACCGCCAGCTCTCTGTGCAGCAAGACCTCCTCAAATGATCCCTTTGAAACCCATCTCAAACTTTTTCTTTATTCACTTGTGAAAGCATTGAGCAAAATAAGCCTTTTCTTTTCTTCGCAGCCGCCCGCGAGACTGCTAGGGCCGGTTCAGGCCCATCATACGGAATAACCATTCGGAAATGGAACGGATCGGTCGGAAGAATTCAAAAGATAAACACTTTAACAAATCTTCCAAATCACATTAAAATTTAAGATCTATAGCCTAGGATGTTGCTGGATTGTTGTGGATTGTTTGTGGAATATCAATGGCATCGAAAATGGCCAGGAAGGGTGAGTCCAGGAAGGGTGAGCCGGCCCCTTTTATGCATGGTATGAGCATGATAACATCTACTAAGATATCGTTTTCAATCTCCACCTCGATTATTTTCAGATAGCTGGACACTCGGTTTCATGTTACATGTAACAATGTTTGAAGAGATTATTATTATTAGATCAACTCTTATTCCGGTATCTCCATTAACACTTCTGCTGAATCAGCAAAACGCTATTCCTGACAACTAACATCATGGTGACATAGTTTTTGAAACTTTATTTTCAGAGGGAACCATGATGTCATTTTTATTAAACGGTTCATTAAAGTGTAATTAAAAAGCGAGTCGCTGCACTTGACTGCTGCGCTGTTTGTGTCAAGTATTCAGCACTTTTAGGGAAGAACTGTACACTCTTGTTTAACACCCATCCTGGATGTCTCTGCTGTTTTACTGTAATTTTCTGTAAGTTACTGGATGAACAAAGTAGCTGTAACTAAAAAAAAAAAAGTAATTAAAAATGAGCAGAATCTTGTCTGAGAATGTTTTTGTAGTCTTGGAACCTTTTCTTTGCGAATTATTATCCGTTAGGGAAATGCTCAGCGCATTTTCTTCTTGTCATTTTTGAGTACAGCTTTGGGATAAAGTATTAAAAACTGTTTGTGATCGCAAAGTCAAGTTGAGCCAACAAGCCTTCATGCACAGCGTCAGAGGAATCGAGGTCAGGACGTCCATGATTGGAATTTCGGGGCGGACATTTTGTCTCTGTGCTGTGTTACGTTTGGCTCGAATTTCTATCTTTTTAGTCCATTTCTGGGCTCGTTTTGCTTTACGATTAACATGTGCGAGTTAAATACTGGCTGAAATGACAGCATATTAAATACAGTATTTATTTTCGGAGTCAAATAGTTGTAGTTTATGAGGACAAGGAGCGGAGATGAGGCTAAGCACGCTAGCAGCCATTTCCTAACTCGCCTCCATTTTGTGTCCTGTGCAGAGCTGCTTTTTTTCTTTTTCTTTTAAGGCACATAAGGAAACCAAGTTTGACGTTTTTGCTGGCAGGACTCACGCGATATTAGCCAAATTTGAAATATTATTGATGCAGTACTTTGGACGCTGGAGTGAAATCTTTCCATATAAAATAACATAAAATTCCGAAACTTTGCGCCGTCATGTGTCATGGAAGTGCCAGCATGCTGCTCGGTTCTGGCATCCTGGCACTCGTATCGCTGGTAGAGGGAGCGTGCATGCTTGTCCTCCTCCTCCTTTATGCCTGTATTCCGGCCCGGCCTCAGTTATTCTTGTGCATAATTGATGGAAAAGTTAGAATAGCAGAAGTAATGCAATGAGAGGGTGCAGCGAAGCGGCAAGGCGGCCGAGCGCAGAGCTGAGAGGGAGATCGCGTGCGTCGGGCAGCAAACACTCGCAGCCGAGGAGAGGGCATCTGGAGTAACAGGTCCTGACACTGAGCCGGAGGAACGTGTCAGCATGCAGTCAGCCGAACTTGCTGTTTTTCATACAGCAATACAGCACGTCATTCTCCTCACTCCAGCCTGGCTGAAAATAAGCTGGAGTGTCGCTGTCATACTAAGAGGGAAATAGTGCCTGTTTTGTGATGGTAAGCATGGAGTGGGTTTTGTTAAAGGGGCTTTTGTACAGGTGAGTCAGCAGTGTCACATTACAAAGAGGCGCTAATGAGCGAACACCTCAGCTTTGTCTCATTAACAATGGGGACGAGAAAGACGCTAGTTAGGATCATCCTGTGTCAAAGCTGCCTGGATAACACACTGACTTTAACAAAACCTCTGATTCAATCTGGTCAGAAACTGAAACTTGACCACAGTGATAACAAAGCAATGCGTGGAATTAAATAGTGCTGTTAGATGCACTTTGTAATTAAGCTCTGGTGTTTACTTGCTCTTCATTCCATTGTCAAAATCGATTTCAACCAAAAAAATATGGCTTCTTTGCATCCCGGAAACATAGTATGTACCAAATGGGACCATTTTCTTTGGACGGTGAGAAATGAAAGGTACTGACGCTCACATTTCTTGCTTTTTTCATTTAGAGTGATCTTGTGAACGTTAGAATCTGCATCAGCACCTAGTTGATTGCTGAGGTTAGTTTTACAAGAATCATACCACAGCTGGGAAACTATTTCTACTATATCCCTTTAAACTTATGTTTGATCGTCTACTTCACGTAATAAAGCTTATAAATAATGGTGACAGCTTCAGGTGACCAGAACCTGTTGGTGGTTAGGTTACTATAGCAACAACAATAATGCCCCATTAACCAAACCATTGAAAATGAAGCCCACAAGCACAACATGTATTAAAAATATTACTGATATATTGCTGATATATTCATATATATTTATTTATTTTCTCTTTTTTTTCTTTGTTTTTTAATAAACTTTACTATACTTTAATAATAAATACTGAGTTTAATTAAGTTTAAATTACTATAATATAATAATAAATACTAAGCATACTCTGAACCTCCGTTCAACAAGTGTAACTCAAATACATACAATTAGTTTAAAACATAGAATAAATTATAATAAAAATATTACTGAATCACATAATACAACTTATACCTATTTTTATTCTTATAATTTCCTTTAATCTTTTATTTTCTCCTTGTGCATTATATCACATTATTTTTAATCATTATAGTTTTGATAATCCATGTGCAAGATTGCACTTCTATTAGTCAGACTACTATTACGAATGTAAAAATATTCAACAATAAAATAGCAGAGCTCAGTTTGTATTTTTTTATTTAAATTTTTTTCAATTAAGTTAGGAAGAACAGTTCTGTAGTTTTATGCCATGAAATGAAACTCTTAGCTGGATTTTTTAAACATTTATTGTCGGTGCAATGATAAAGAAAAAATATTTTCTAACACATTTGTGTGCATTATCTGGCTGGTTTGTTAGGTGGGAAATGATTGTTTAAGCACAGAAAAGCTTCTTCTTTGGCATTGTGCTACCAAGAGATGCCCCTGTGGGAGCCTTTTGAAGGTTATGTGTAGATTCCCGGAACAAAAGATAGAACCTCTTAGGAAAGCTAGAACCGTTGAGGAATGCTGTTTTGCTAACAGTGAGAGCTCATATATGCCAAATACAATGCTTATTAGATGAACAGATTCACATTATATAGGTTTAGAAGTCGGTTTTCAGAACTTAGTAGAAATTGGAGAATAATAGTTGAAACAAAGTTCACAAACTGAAAAATTTGATGAAATTTCAAGTATAAATTTCCAGAGAGCTCAGACAGGTGACTATGGTATAAAGTAAAGAAGCCATGTGTCCTGTGCATAAATATTGCAGCGATTCTATAAAGGAGACATAAGCAGCAAATGTGCGCAGGAAACAAATAAAGTAACTTTATGCTCTGCTGCAAACACACATAAACTGTCCCTCTCTCTCTCTCTCTCACACACACACACACACACACACACGCACACACACACACACACACACACACATTTGTCTTACTATCCTTGTGAGGCTGCTGCATTGACTTTATTATTAATGCAGTTAATTAACGTTATTCTACTCCTAAGCCTAACCCTAACCTTATCCATAGTAACCAAAAAGGAACCTTTCTTTTTTTTTAATAAAGTTGGCATTTTCAAAGCAGTTTTCTTCAGTTTTCTTCAAAGGGACCAACACACACACACACACACACACGCACACACACACACACATGCACAACACACACATGCACGCATGCACATACACACACACACCCACCCGAACACACACATTTTATGAGGACCATGCATTGACATAATGATTAATGCCTAACCTTTTTTTTTGTCAGGACCAGGTGATTGTGGGGACATTTAACATTATTCTCTCCTTATGAGGAAGTTTTTGGACCTTTTTGGTCCTCACAGTGGAGTAATATGTGTGTACACTTGCACACACACATTTTATTTAGTGGAAAGTTCATTTAGTGTTTGTATTGAGCAGCGCATCATTTCTGAGGTATATAAACAGATTAGCAAAATACAAGTATAACAATAGCACCACAATATTGAATACAATAAAAGAAGTGTTCAATTTAATTAGAAAAAAAAAGAACAAAGTAAAAAGTAACCTTTTCTTTCTACTGTAAACACAATTGCTCTCAATCCTAATGTTTGCATTAGTACTATATATATATATAAATTAAAAAAATGTGTAAAATACTGCAAATTGTGACTGATAATATAATTTATACTGACCTTAAATGTTCTAATGTCCTTGTAATACCAGAGGAGAAAATTATCCCCCAAAATAAATAAATAAAGAAATAAAACATCCATCTGGCACAAATAGATGTTTGAGTGTATTAGTTTCTGGTCTCAGCATTTCATGATTTCATGAGAATTTGGACTTTAATGATTACATGCAATAGATGTTTGCATGTAATTCTATTCAACTTATAATTTTTTTTCCCAATTGATAAGAAGTGAAATACATCGATACAGCATTTACACATTGGATACACTTCTATACACTTCTATACACTTTGCTTGTCTACGATTGAGTGAGTTCCAATTATAAGAAACAAGCTTCATTTTATAGATTGGAAAGTATGTGGATAGACATATGTGAGCCATATGGTTTGCTCAAAGTTTATGAAACTGTTATTTATTTTCTGTTCTCTGCATTTAAAATAGATAGATTTAAAAAAAAACAAAAAAACAAAAACCTATATTAAACGTGCACTGCATCCATAAGAAGAAAGGTTTAATTTTATTAAAATGATAATATCTACATTTCTTTATACCCCAGTGAATAATTTCCAAGAAAATAAATTCCAAAAATCTGTTTTTCTTGATTTATACTGTCTGCATTATTATTCTCCACATCTCCGCAGTATTGACTTGTCCTGAAAATCAATTATACAATATACTGTTGTAATCAAATGATCCCTACTGCTTCTGAGGGAACGCTGTCTACGTAGGCAGCATTTTAGCAGGTCTTGAATGCTCAGTAATAAAGAGTGTTATAATAAAGGCAATATAAAACAGATGATTTATAAGATTTCTTATTTTGGATGAATTTGATCAAGAATTACATCTCAAGGAAGTCCTGAATGAAAGATTTCTGAAGAAGGTAATTATTCTACGTTTGTGTATATGTGTTGGTGTTGAGGGGTTCAGTACAACCTTTCCGTGACTCTCTCTTGCTCACTTGTTCTCTGTTATGCCCCTCTGAGCATCAGTAATGATTCAAGACCCGAAGTGAAAAGGGAAAGAGTGCAGCTTATGCGTGAGCACGGCTTCAGTCACATGGATGTGAGAGCTCGGGTGGTGAGGCTCGTGGTCAGACACGCGATGCACATGGGACACGCAACATGCATTTACTGTACAGCGTGCATGCATTGTGCTCTAAGAAAAGGAAAAAAGCCTACAGCATTTATTCCTCTTCGACCTGAGTGACATTGCTGGAAAATTAAAGGCATTTTTTTTTCAGTTTTGTATAAATTTCTCAAGCACTCACCCTTGAATTATCATATTATCAGCATTGTTCTTTCATTTTCCTTGAAGTCATCCTACAGAAATTCTCCTGGATGCTGGAATAGCGGCTTCATTACCACGTTGTAACGAGTTAACGAGTGCACACTTTTCTTGAACTAGGTCACGCAAATGGAGAAATCACTGGGAGTGGTCAGAAATGTCGACCAATAGATGCACAGGTATGGTCTCTGCAGATGTTGGGTGACCAATCATATTAAGAGGGAATGAATATAAAGCACACGACTGCTCTGCTTGGTGTTTTATATAAAAGTTCATAAACTGCAGCTGCTACTGAGTTCATATTTAATTGTTGAGATGGTCTGAGAGTAAGAGAGAGTGTGTATCCTCGTAAGAGCTTCACACACTCACTCCTGAAGACCTTTCGCTCTCTGTGAGATGTGCCTCTTTTGCCATAACTTCTCCACCAACACAGAGCACGCGTGGGTTTAAGATACTGATAAACCTTTTGAGAGAGAAAAAAAAAACGGCCCACATTTCCAGCCGTGTAAGAGTTGTACATTTACGTAATCAGGTGTGGGAGTTTGTGAAGCACAGCATATAGACAGTAATTACGCTCAAGATGGGAGCTGTTGATACACCTTTATATTTCAGCTTTTAGTCCTTTGTTTTTGAGCATAAAACTACTCAAAGAAAATAGTGCTGCAATGTTCAGGAACATTTCCACAATTGTTTCGTCCTCACACTGTTGATTCACAGCCGCAGTGTAACTTTTTCATTTTCTCCAGCAATGATTTTCAAACCCTTCTCTGTTCACTGTTTACATCTTTTTAATGCCAGTCATGTCAATAACATACTCAAGTCATTCTCTTGGCAAAGCAAAGATGCCACCTCTAGGCCACTGACCTCACCACATTTGAGCAGCAGATTCCGAACAGCAGCCGATTGGTGCTGGAAACAAAACTCTTTTACGAAGTACTATGCCGAATCCAAGTCAGTGAAATGAATTCTTTTGGTTCATTTGTTATTTGGTTTGGATTCACACTGCACATAATTAAACAAATCGGAAAAAACAAAAAACAGACAAAAAAAACATTGGCTAATTGATGTGCAAGGCTGTAAACCCGTTCATAAAACCTTTGTTTACATTTTACCGAATGCGCAGAGACCTTGCAAAACTCAGTATAGCACAGAGAGTCAGTACTACATGAATAATTTGCAGATTATGTAAATAAGTAGTTTAAAATGCTTTCCTTTATCGCATTTGATTTTGATCACATTTTGTCTTTAAAACTCACAGCATTTCTGCAGCACTACGGCTCTGTCCTTTGTCTCAGTTTACACTTCGTGTCGCAGTTTTCCAGAAGCAGCTACAGAAAAATCTCTTCGAGGGGAAGAACACACCAGGGTTCCATTCTCTAAACACTGTATATGTGAAAATATCCTCAGATCAGGAGCAAGTACCTCGGTGGTGGAATTGAGGCATCAGTCCTCTTAGAACTCTTGGTTTCATTTCTGCCGCTGTTATGGCCACTGAGTGTGTTATAAGGCTGACTATCGGATATCTAAGGAATAAAATGGCTCACGCTTGGCCAGAATCCAGGCTCGCTTGTGTTCTCAGCCTCTTTTTCCTGCTCAGATGTTACTTTTGTTCAGTTCTCTTTTGGTACATTGAAAGTTGTGATTTTAGGTTGGGTTCTTGAAGTAGATGTGTCCTTTGTTTATGTGGAACTGTAATTTAGCTAGTAATTTTTGCCTTTTCAAATCAAATTTAATATTCACGGTTCAAAGTAACTTGTCTAAAATGTATAAATGTAGGGTAAATGTCTTTTAAGTACTGGTGAAAAAATGGATAATTGCCCACCCTTGAAAATATATGAAATAAAAAAATATATGTCCACATATAGTATATAGCTGCCTGCCTTTTCTGACATTATCTACATGTTTGCCTACGTCCTGCACTCCTACACAGGTTCATTTTGAGAACAACATTAGAAATAAAAATGTCAAATATATAATTATACATATACTGACATATAAAATATTTATTATGACATAAATTGTTGTCTACATCTCACACTCTTACCGAGGCATACAATAAAATAAAGTGCTTTTTTGTCCGATCCTGGTTTTGATCAACGTTCAGCATGTGATGTATGTAGACAGTGCAGTTCCTCAAGCAGGACAGAGGGATAACATAGAGCACAAACATTATTAAGTACAAGATATGAACCACAATAGGCATGGCAATAAATACACTGTGGTAGTGAGGAACATGATCTACAGTCGAATCCACTGCGTACGGATACAAAGTGGCAGTGCGATTTATTTAAAAAGAAATCAGATATCGAATTTCTGTCCTCGGGTGACCCTGCTGCACTGATAATAATCTACCGTCTATGCTTGTGCTCTTTTTCCCAGCAGCCTCTGCATGCACACCGTACTCACTGTTCCCTGTGCAGTACATGACTCACATGTTTTAATTATACCACATTTGTAAGGCCTGTTCCTTTCGTTACTGCTGTCTTGTTTTTTGACATCACTTCCTGTATGAGGCTGATACGGCACCGAGATCAGCAGTGAGTCCAGATGCTCTTCGGATGATTGCGAGGCACTGCATGATTTTAATTTGAGTTCCTACTTTTGCACGGTCAACAGTCCCTCATTTTATTTGCGGTGGAAATGTGGGAGCAGACAGGGTGGAGACGCTACAGCTAACATCGCTAACAGTGCACGTTGCTCTGCTATTACGCTTATCAGATGTGGCACGTCCTGCCCTGTTTGGAAGTCTTTAACCCTTTCTGACCTAAAGAAAAGCCTTTCTGCTTCTGCATCGCTTTGCGTTTTTGTATGATTACAGATCTCCTGATTCAGTACAAGCTCAGGTAATGAGATACTGTATGTTGCACAATAAACCCTTTTATACACAATTATATGTTAGGCCATAAATAACAAAATGGCACTTGTTTCATTCCTTTTCATTTTCTGTGTGTAAATAATTGCTATTTTCGGCTGGCAAATTAGTGAATAAAAAAAAGGTTGCTAGTTAAAATATCTCTAGCTTAAAAAAAGAAGTTGCAACTCCCACATACAAAGACCTACGATGCAGCAATGCTCTAAAGACAACATGGAGGTTTTTTCCCCACTGTAGGTACACCATTCAATTTGTATTTATGTGATACCTTGGCCCTGTGTGATGAATTGGCATCCCATCTAGGCTGTATTCCCATCGTACTCACAGCATTCTCAGGATAAACTTCGGATCTACCCTGACCCTGACCAGGATAAAGCAGATACTGAAGATGAATAAATGAACCCATGAATATTGTTTCCATCTTGTCACTGTTGGCCAATCTTGTTCTAGAGTTACACCTAGTTCACTTGCTAAAGTCCATACCTGAGTATGTAAAAATCAAAGAAGTATATCTCGCTGAGCTACACTAAATCGGACGAATATATCTAGCTGGACAAACTCAGACAAATATGGCTAGCGCTAGTTAGCAACACTAATTCAGATAAATAAATAACATTAATTCATATGTATATAGCTTGGTAAACTTCACTAAATCAGATGAATATACAGTAGCTAGCTGAAACAAAACCATTAGAGTGATGTAACGTGCTTGAAATTGAACTATGTGATAGCTATACCGTGACTGATCACCGTCACCTCTATTTCTAATTATAAGTAACAGTTCGAAAGAAGTTGCGAAACGCAATTAAGACAAAGACAAAACACACAATTAAGCAAAAGAAATTGGTCAGTTGTTTTTAAGGATTATCTTTGGGTCACAAGTATTTACTGCTTCCATTAGAACCAGCTCTATTGTGGTGACTTCAGCCCTGAAAGAGACAAGTGGCAACAGCAGCTTCAGACCTCATTAAACAGTCTACATGCAACTTAATGTGTGTGTGTGTGTGTGTGTGTGTGTGATGGGAAAAAGCAAGAAACAGATAATGCAGTGTTATTCACCACCCACATAAACAGACCAAGACAAACAAAAGCACTCATTTATTTGCATTCATTTCACAGAAACCAGAAAATACTAATTAATAGTTCAGGTTTTTCTTTTTTGGTCTCAGGACAGTGTTGCACAGAGCGGACTTGTTAGCCATACGTAACCTCAAGAAAGCTGTGCTCTAACCACTTCACACAAAATTAATAGATTAGCAGTGTAAAGGTGGTCGCTTATGAACGTGACTCTGCTACGAGGTTGATGAGTAAGAAATAAAACATGCGTATTAAACATAACATAGGAATAAAGCAAAACATTTGTGTTATAGGTAAATGATTAGCAACATGGTGGTGTGATGAACTGTAGTTATATATACCGCCTCGGGGTTGACTATTTCCCTACAATAGCTTGTCCTGAACTGTTCTAATCGTCTCATTCTGCGGTATTTACACTCATAAAAGCACTTACAGTTTTGAATGTAATGTTTGGGACAATTGCTAAACTAGTTCGCATGTAACAGCAGCTATAAAAAGTTTTCCCTCACTAGCCTCCCTTTTTTCTCTCTCTTGAAGTTAAGACAAAGAAAATTAAGTTGTTTCGCTGAAGAGAAAGGGGAAGACGTAAACTCCTTGTCCTGAAGACTTTCCTGTGTCAGTAAACTTACTGACTGTTACAAAACGCTGAAACCGGAGACTCCTTAATTACATGTCCTATAAAAATCTCCTACAGAAAAAGTCACCATGTTCGATGTTTCTCTTTGTTCAATAACACTGCGTTTTTAACCTGTTTATTAGTATTGGATTACGTGGAGCAACTGCCATACGCGTCCCCGTGAATGAGCTGCTACTATAGAAACGCTAAGGTAAAATGTCAGAATGAGAAAGATTAATATAAACCTGTGATTGGCAGCTGCACTACTCTTAGAGTACTCTTATATAAAAGTAATCCACACCAATCAGATTTGAGCACTTTGATATGTAATATTGAAATAAGACACTGAATGGCTGTTCACTTTAGCTCATTCTTCCACTCTAGAATGCAGACGAACCTGAACCCTGTTATTTCAGGCTCTTCTTACACCAAGCCGATAAAACATTGTTTGTGAGACATAAGAGCGAAGCAGAAGCTGACCCCATGGCAGTGGTGCAATGTTAGATCCAGAGGTTTATGATCCAGGGTCACACTCACAGTGCTTTAAGTTCCTGCCCCATACTGTGCTGCAGTGCATTAGCCCCCACGAGAGAAGAGGCTCCAGCCTGAGCTAATCGCCGCTCCGCTCTGAGATGTTTATGATGCATTTAGAATGTTTTATGTCTCTTGGAGCATGTGCACAAAATCTGTCTGATTATCCTGAAGTAATAATTCATGTTGGTTCGTGCTGCTTTTGGTTCAGGCTTAGCAAGGGCACATTGGACCTGCAAAGTGAGGCTGTTTTTCCTCGCTTCACTACCTTTTGCAAGAAAAGTACAATACATATCGTATTTCTGGAAATTCCATGTTGTTTCAGAGCAACGCTGCTGCTCACTTCATTCCCTCTTGTAAAACTAGAGGTATTTGGTTAACCAATAAACACCGGGTTGCTAATCCGGATCATTTCTTTCAAGTAAATTGGAAGACAGACGGACAGAATGTTGAGCTGCTTAGTGCATTACTCATTGAGATCAGTTGTCATCCACCATCTTTGTTGGTGGACAGAGCAATTATTTATAGTGTGTTCACATCATGCTGAAGTTACAGTAATTATGAGATGACAGTTTTTATTTTAAGCCATTCATCTCTTCATATTCAGAAAGTGTCACCTGAAACAGTTGCCATAATGGATGAACTGTGATCCTATTTTGGTGTTTGTTTTAAGACAGAAAACTAAATTCTCATGGAAAACAATGTAAACTGTACATTTTTTGTAGGTTTATACTAGAGAATGACAGAGAGTTTATACAGCGCTTGTGAATTCTCAGACCTGAAGTTTACACTTTGTGGTTTCTCAGTAACATGACAAGCTGCAGAATCTTTTCGGTTTTCAAGAAAAAGAAAATGAAAGGCTGGTGAGGGAACTGTTTATAGCTGCGGCGGAAATGATAACAGGAACTAACTTGTTAGCTATAAATGGATAAAAGGAATGATGCGACTTAATTTGAATAAATTAGAACATTTCTGACATTTGCTGGGATATAAAGGCCGGTTTATACTTCTGTATGGAATCTACAGCGTTGTCACTTGAGCGTGGTGAACCATTTATACTTATAGTAGCATTTATACTTAAGGTTAGTGTCTCCTCTAGGAGGTGCAGTCACATGAAAAACACCAGAATTTACTGCTTTTGAGCACAGAAGAAGAGCAATCCGAGTTTCGCTGTAGGAATAATAAACAGAAAATAACACGGACAAAATGTCGTTTTGAAACAAATTTACTGGGGAAAAAGGAACCAATTATAAACCAAAGACATTGGTTTCATTGAAAGCATTTCTGAAGTGTTTTAATTCACCTGTATTCGGCTCGAAGCACAGCGTACTGCTAGTGTTTAAATCCACAAGATTACACGCAGGAATAAACAGGCCGTTATAATGATCCATAAAGCTTCAATTTTATATATTTATATTAACACCATATCGTGATAGTAGATAGCAGCCAGAAATTCATAGGAGGAAATGCGATGCTGCCAAGTGGACCAATCACAATTGTTGTGGTCTGCGTCACTGTCACTTGTAGTTACATTTCTGGAGAGGTGCACGTCAGTGGTACCACTTTGGGTTGGTACCAGTAACCACTCCGACACTGATTCTTTTCATGACATTAAATGTTTTATTCCTTATTATTCCTTACATATTATATTAGGGCGGCACGATGGTGCGGTGGTTAGCACTGTCGCCTCACAGCAAGAAGGTCCTGGGTTCGATCCCCGGGTCACCCAG
>JAQQZR010000011.1:11821783-11836432 GCA_030068235.1 Notoglanidium macrostoma
GTGTGTGTGTGTGTGTGTGTGTGTGTGTGTGTGTGTGTGTGTGTGTGTGTGTGTGTGTGTGTGTGTGCGTGTATACTGCTGGGTGGTGTGTGGTTTTCTTTGAAGCTGTGGGGATCTTTGAGCACACAGTTTCATGATGTTTGTTTCTGCAAAAGCACAAAACTGACCTTGAGGCTGTGTCTGAACCAACCAGGGTTAATAATCTCAACTTATTACACAGTATGTTTCTAAAATATTTTATGCAAAGCCAATTTTTTGTTGCATTCGATGGCCGCTGGGCTCTTCGCCAAACATTCCATGGCACGTCAAAAAACACTGCCTGTGTGTTAACATTAAAGTGTCTGTATCATGTCTGTGTTAATGGCCGGATTGCGGATCAGTGGAATCATCCCAGACGAATCCGGGCGTCTCCCAGCCTCTCAGTTTTCCTGACAGTCGCCTCTCATGTTAGGCCAAACATGTGCTTTCTTTTAATGTGGGTCTTATGATAACCCATATTGTCTTTGTCTCTGACGCTGTAAATAAAATAAACATCTCGGTTTCATTTTCAACCAGATGGATGAGGTGTTCCTGTCTCTCATTTTTTTAAATCTTATGCGGATCTGTGTGGGTCGGCTTGAGTAACAACATTCCCATCACCGGCACTAGACTCCAGACTTCAGCTTGTCAATGGCAGTGTTTATGCGCAAAGATTCTCGCCAATCTGGATCAATTTATACCAAATGTTAATTCCGAATGAACTGACAATCTATATGAACAATACAGGTTATAAAGTTATGTGCATGCAGGTTTAACATCAATGTTACCATTACAATTAGAAATGTCTCTGTCCCATGACAGTGTATAGGTTCGTAATCATGCTACTTTTTATGTTACCAAGTTCTAAATTATTTCCATCTCCTCAAAACGTTATCCAAGTTTGATCAAACACAGCAAGAGGAATTTCATATTTGTCCAAGATTATGGTGCAAGGATGCTCTGGTTGTTGATAATAACCTCAAATGTACACATTATCCTCCGATAAAACAGCTGTATACTTAACTTACTTAACATTAAAACCCATTTTTGGCAATAATAACGGGGCAAGAAATATAGGTTTTCTCAGTTTTTCCTATTTCTTTCCATGTTTTTAATTTATTCTTTAAAATAGATTACAATCTGTAACATGAACTGTGCTTGCTTACACATGGCTTTTCTATTCGATAAATTATTAAAAGAACATTAACCCACCACTTTCAATCAGATCGGAATTTGAAATCCCATAATCAGTGTACCAATTGAGGAGTTTAAATAGACATATTTATTTTGATTGAGCTTTTTGTCAGCTTATTAACCCTATTATTAGACTGCAATTAAAAACATGGACAATGAAATTTAATGAAGACAATTGGAAATTTCATGTCAAGGTAATTTTCTAAGCTTCTGCTAAGATTTATTGTCACAACAATGTTTTAAAACTAACGAAACCTATTATTAAATTACTCTGAATATCAGTTTTTACATCTTACTGTATTGTACAGTCTCTCCATAATTCTGTCATGATCTTTTCTATAAAGGACAGATGAAATACTTCTTCAGATTTCAAGTCTGAAATCATGGCCCTTAGAAGCCATTATCACAGTAAGCACAGACAGACAAGCTTGACGTCATATACGTATTTGTCTTGTATTTCTTTTCAGTGTCTAAAAGAAGTCTAGACATTGCAGAGGAATCTGGCAAAGATGTCGTTTTCATGTCTTTTGAACATCTTCGCGCTCATTGAGGTGCAGCCTTTCAAAAGGGACACTCTTTATATCTCAGCTGTTCAAAAATGATGGGATGTTGAAGCATCCTTGATAATGATATTGAACAGATAGCTGTACTATTCACGGCGCACTTGTCCTTTGAGCCTAGGCACCAGCTCTGTAGCTTCTCTGGAGCGTGAAGTTCGCCAATATTTCAGACTAAATAAAGTCCTATATTTATGATTAGTTTAGAATTATATTATATTATATTATATTATATTATATTATATTATATTATATTATATTATATTATATTATATTATATGTTTGTTAAAAATGCTGGGCTTTGGTAAGGATGATACCTCTTGAATTAGCGTTGATTAGCTGAACAAATTAAAAGGCGTTGATGCTTTTGTCATAGATGGCAGTGCATGCAAAGAACAAACGTCTTTGGCTCATTCAATCTCTAGCAGACAGTGATGCTCTTCTCATATGCCGTTTAATGAGCAAGCATTTCCCAAATCTGATGTATTTTGTGGGAACATATCAGTTTTGTGGTCAAAGTGGGCAAGGCATCTCATTTTTAGTTGGAAGACATCTAATTGATAGAAAATGTCCTGTGGTTTATGAAATTGCATGATTTCACAAATGTCTTACTTGCTATTAGCACCACCAATGAATTACTGAGCACCCTGTTTTGTCCAGATTTGAGGGCTTTAAATGTTGCATGGATTTTTCATGGTGTGAGCATTCCCTTTATTCTGTTCACTAGATCATAGGTCCACAAATGTTTCAGCAAACTGTCGCTCAGCTAAAGGAGCCACGTTTATAAATGGAAGTGAATTGATTTCTTTTTTCGTAGCTAATAGTTATATTAGTATTTGCAGGTTGCCAGAAATTGTTTTGCGGTCAAGTAGATAATATAAAGCTACTTCACAGCTTATGCTGATAAATTGCTAGCTACTGCAGGTAGATTGGTGGTGGCCTTTGTTTACTAGATACTTATTTACTTTATTGAGCAAAAAGTAGTCTAGCTGTTTTCTCCACCAATAGTTTGGGCTCCATTGTCAGGTAATTGGGGTGGCACAGTGGTGTCTTGGTTAGCACTGTCACCTCACAGTGAGCAGGTTCTGGATTCCATGATCAGGGGCCTTTCTTTGCAGATTTTGGCTGCCTGGGTTTCCTCTGGACACTTCAGTTTCCTCCCACTGTCCAAGGACAGGTGGATTAGGTTAACTGGCTACTCTAAATTGCCCATAGGTGTGAATGTGAGTGTAAATTTCTGTCGTTCTCTGTGTTAGCCTTGCAATAGATGGGCGACCTGTGCAGGGTGTACCCCACCTCTCACCGAAGTCAGTTTAGCTCCAGCTCCCCCCACCGTAATCTGCAATGGATAAGGTTTGGATAAGTGGCATAGAAAATGGATGGATGATTGACAGGTAATCGCTAAAATAGTGAGCAATAGTAAGAAACAAATATTATTTGATGCCATGGGAGTGCTTTCTAGCTTAAACTCTTACACAATGGGACATTCACCTTTAAAGCTTTTTAAAGGGTTTGGGCTAATTAGTGTCCTGCATCATTTCCACTGGACAAGTATGGATTTTAAACTCCATGGCATTGATACTGCATGCCTTTCTGTCATGTCATCTGATCCACTTACTAAACTGTCACTCCGGATCCCCAGTGTTTGTTAGAGGCTAATGCAATGCTACCCCTTAGCATCACGCACAAATGAATGGCTCAGGCCTAATCAGCAGTGGGATTTGTAGGTTTATAGTAGCGTCCCGAGAGACTGTGCCAACTACCACGCTGACCTTTCCTCTGCTGGAGTCTGCCAGGTCTCAAATGCCACTCATTGCAGCACAACAGTCGCAAGTCCCATCTTGCACCACATAGTGTGAATATCAGCCCCCCAGCCCCGCACCCCCCTTCACATACAAGAGCAATTATACTGGTAATGCCTGCTTGCTTCCCTCAGCATGGCACAGTGAGCTGAGTCCTCGTTCATGGAGGAAAAGGGAATACATGTACCTGCACTGGCCCTTCCCACTCATTCTCCTCTAGAGCTGCTCTGAAAAGCCGATTGTTCTCCTGCCAGCCTCTGACTGAGATAATTACCATGTACAACACAATGTCGGCCCCATACGAGCGGCTTGGGGTTTTTTATGTATGACTTCTTTTGTTAATAGTGTGAGAACTTGGGTCATACGGTGGTATTGCGGTATCTGTTTGTTTGCGTGTCCCTTGATCTCACCTCAGCAAAGCTCCCCCCTTTCTAAACTGATGGTACCAATATCAGATGACTGGAGCTGGTGCCAGCAGTACAGTAGGTGTAGGGTGTAGGTGTAGGCAAACACAACAGACTGGTATTCTGAGTCATGTGCTGCCAGTTACAGTGAAAGCAATTACTAATTCAATGTGTGTGTTATGTGTTTGCTTGGGCAATATTTGCATGGAAGCAATAGGCTGTTCATGCATACGTGCTATCGCAGCTGAATCCACACAATAAAAGACAAAATGAGTTCAGATAAACACGTTGCATCTTTGCAGGCAAGATAAATCCTGTAACAGCACCTTGGGTGGTTGAAACGCACTGCACACTCCGTCCACCCCATCTGCCGAGAAAGAGTTAGGCTCTGAGAAAGAAAGACGAATTAGTCCTAAACTGTAAATCAGCATGTACATTGTTATCTGTACATTAAGGGCGGGGAGGTATGAGCTCATCAGGGCATGACTTTACCCCCTCTGGTATTCTCTGTCAGCCCTGCCAGAACCTGAGAGCAGCTCGATTGACTCCTTGTTATCTGAGATCTGTGAACCACTGGCAAAAAGATCAATATTTCATAAGGATATGCTTTTAATCTCGATCGCCCGCCAGCACATTGGTAAGGGGCCAGCATGTCTTTTTCAGGGATCGCATGTATCTACTCCTGTCAGCTGTCGTTCTGGTGGTGACAGGCAGTGGCTTGATAATAATGATAGAGTATGGGACTGAACTCTGCAGGAATAAAAGCAGCTTCAGACAGTGAGTTGTTAGCACTCCTGTAGTGCAGAGCTAGACTTTTAGGCAACCCACTGAGCACAAAGACCTCTTTGCCAGACGTTTATGGGACGTCTAGATTTTGGACACAGTAAAAGATACATAATACATCTCTAGAGGATGTAGAAAAGATGATGATTGTGGTCATGAATGAGAGGTCAAACTAAATATAGAGGCCAAAAAGTATGCGTATTATGGAACGCCAGGACTTGCTTTCACGGGTTAATAATAAAGTCTGCTTATGGGCCAGTTGAAATGTATAATATAATTTAGCCAGCATTTCTGTCTTTAGGAAAGGACCATGCTGGTCAAGTAAAGGACATCATTGCTCAGCGGATTCTCATTGGGATTAGATTTATATGCTCTATTTTGGAAAAGTGGGAGGCTACACCAGAAGAGCCTGCTTTAGCATAAGCAGTTGAGAATGTGGAATATCATGAAGTATAAATCCAATTCCTTGCCTCTAAAGATATTTAAATAAATTCCCTCTCACTCAAGCATCACTACATGAGCTCAGGCCAAGCGCAGCCATAGCCGACCTTTTCCAATATCACTTGCCGTCTTCTTGAGTCATATTCATCTGTCCCTCTTTATGCCGCCTCTTAGAGTGTAAAAACGAATGGAAAATATTGGAAAACTTTAGCGGGGTGGATGAATCACTGACCACTCTGGAATTTAGCTGCACATTTGGTTACCACAAGGTTGCGGCGGTGCTTTGTGGCGACATCAAAAGCAGCCCGGCGCACATTAATCCCTGACTCGGAGAGGAGGGAGCAGGCGGGAGAGAAGCCCGGTGTCTGTCACTCGCCATTAGAGATGCTGCTTCTGGTGCTTGTCATCTCTGGAACAAATTTATTATCCGTTGCCCCGTTAGGTTAGTGCCTGCAAAATGGTAGGATGCAAAGCCAAGTGGATAGAGGTCCTGATCAATTCTGCTGAAGTACTCTCCATTTGGCTAATGGCCGCGGTGTCGTTAACTGCTGTTGCTGAGTCAAGTGTCACAAGCTCATATTGGTTTTTATCTGAGTTGTGAGAGCAGGATGACTCCCTGTATGTCTTTCCACCCTTCCCTGGTGCTAATAGTTGTCTATTGACAAGAATTAGATCTTTGATACTGACTGAGTACAAAAAGAAATGTTCAATTTATGTAACCTGAAATCAGCCCAGCCATGTTTGATGCCCAAATTTGGTTTATTTTTTTATACTTTTCGAATTTAGCTAACGGCTACTGAATGTGAATGTACACAAATTGCATGTATCAATCCTCACATCACAAAAGTACATCTAAAGAACCAAAATGAGGATACAAATCTAATTTTTAAATGAAATTTAAGGAAGTGCAATATGTATAAAAAGTATACTTTTGTTCCTTCCTTTAACTGATTGTCTAACAACAGCTTGTACCACAGCATTATTGAATTCTGGATTCTGTCTGGTCAAAAGGTGTTGAATATTGATAAATTTTCTGTAACATCATCTCCAACAGACTTACTAATTCTAGAGAGAGGAAAAAGAAAGGTTATTGAGGGGATGACTGTTTATAGCTGCTATAACGAAAGTTTGTTGGGACATGCTGTTATAAGAAGTTCCAGTTAAATCCCCTTCATCACACCACTCTGATATTAATCGTTTTCATATAACACTACACCAAGTGCTTTATTCCTGACTTATTTACCAGTTAGGTATTTAAATCAGTATTCCAGATATCACATATGTACAAGACATCTTTTGGTGTCTGATGTTTGCTTCTTTAATTTGTCACATTGCAGTGTTGTCAACCAATAATACAGCTTTATCTCACCCAAAATAATTTTGTAATTGTTTGCCAACACGCAAATAATTGCATTAGTGAAGTATTAATAGAAAATATTTTAGATAAAATAGAATTCCATTCCTTTTAGATTTTGGTCACATTAATTTTTAGCTGCAATGCAACGCTGAAGAAGTTTTTTTTCCACTGATTATTTCCTTTAATATTCATCCATTTCAAGGCAAATTGCTGATATGCATAAACCTTTTACAGAGGGGAAAATATTGAAATGGCTACGTCCTCATTCTGCCAATTCAGTAAAATAACAGCTGTTTAAATGCTCGGCCACCCAAACAGCTGTGGCTGAATAATGGGATGGAAATGTAATGAAATACAGGAACCACACTGAAGCCTCTGAAGTCTCTCTTCCCTCTTCACTCACTCTTTCTTTTTCACTTTCTATCTTTCCTTTTTTCTTTCTTTATCTCCTCACTCTATCTTTCTCTCTATCGCATATGGATGCCTTGGGCTCAGGTAGGAGATTGAGCCACCACTTATGTACTCTGTTTATATAATTGGTTGGGAATGTTGCGGGACCATAACAGACTGTCTTTGGGAGCCTAAGGAAGAATTTGCGTCTGATGTCTGAGCTATCGAGTTCCGAAATCTATCATGTGCCAGCACGGCATGTACTTGCACGTTTCATGCAACCCGGATTCAACAAAAAACATGAATGCTCATGGCAGCCATCTGCGGCATGTTATATCCATTCACTAGAAACATGTGGGAGTGATGTAATAAATAAGCGGCTCATCGGTGCACGCTAACAAGGCCCGTTGCATTAGCAATGCCACCTTCACCGTGTATGTGTGTGTGGTGTGTGTGTGTGTGTGTGTGTGTGTGTGTGTGTGTGTGTGTGGTGAAAGAGACCAGCAGCAGAGCATGGATGCTTAAGCAGATGTGGGCCTGCCGGAGGCTCATCCGCTCCCCTCCTCTATACCTGCCAGATGGAAGGATATTGATGGCCAGCCACCGTGCACCGGCAAGCGGCACACTCATTAGCGGAGCACCGGGGGTAGAGACGAAGAGAGATAGAAAGCAAGACACAAAACAAATCTCTCATGGCTCATTCATCAAGCAGATCCACCGCTTGCCCTCCCTGAACTGAGTTTGAGAAAGTGGAAGGGAGTGAGACTGAGAATTAAGTGAGGTGTACAGCATGAGATACAGTCTACACAGTAGAGCTGATGAACCGCTCATCCCTCCCTCACCTCTGGACTTTATTTAAGGACACAACTGAGAACCAGACGGTGCAGAGACAGAGTATGTCAATAATTCTTGATCTGTGTTTTGTTAGTGGATTAGGGAGGTTTGAGAGGCAGTGAGAACACCTGCATGACACTGAAGTCTTTGTCCCTCTGGACAGCTTTCCCCATCTGTTAGAATCAGAGATTCTTTTTGTGTCCTTTTAAAAAATAATTTTCTTTTTACCCTTTAACTCTCTATGTGATTGTACTTTCATTGTTTCATTTCATTGTGTAGGACCATAATTCTGAGCTTTAGCTGATACACCACACTGATCGGATACTGATGTATTTTTGCATGCACAAAAGGTCCAAATTTTTTTAATTAATTCAGCATGTTTATAAACACTTCAGTA
This sequence comes from Notoglanidium macrostoma, assembly GCA_030068235.1. Taxonomy (NCBI): domain Eukaryota; kingdom Metazoa; phylum Chordata; class Actinopteri; order Siluriformes; family Auchenoglanididae; genus Notoglanidium; species Notoglanidium macrostoma. The sequence continues at coordinate 11,829,961 of JAQQZR010000011.1, forward strand.
AAATGATTACAGGAAATTTTTGGGTCTACATGAATCACATTTTAATTGCTTTTCTTCCTAAATGCATGATGTATGTGTCTTTGCAGCTGCATTATGATCTGCCAATAAACCCACCAGCGAAGAAAGACATGATGTAAAATTAAAACAAGCCATGTTATTTTTTTTTTTTTTAAACAACAATTAGTCATGTTGCAGGTGGTAAATATTCATTTCAGACTTAGCATTAGAAAGTAAGTGTTTCTTTGTCACTGTTTAGTGGGCATGCTGTTAAATCTAGTTTTATTTGTCCACATGCACAGAAGTTTAAAACTATTAAAAAAAACAGACTATCAGACTAACGGTCTAAATATGATGCTAAAACCCAAAACATTGGATTTCTTGAAATCAAATGAATGATTACATATTTGATACAATATCATAGTGTCCTCTTTATATGGTGCAATCATGGAAATGATCAAAAGACTGAATTAGTTTTCCGTATATATGTCTGATAAATAATGTTGTAAGAGAAGGTTTGTAGTAATTAGGATTGACATCATAGCGATCAGAGTCACGATGTACACATGGCTGTCACACTGAAAATTCCATGTGTATCACATACATTATAAATGATAAATTATTATAAATGCTTGTTGTAGGGGCGTAGCTATGTAAGATCATTCTGCTTGATCATTTGTAGGTCACATGACCACAGTATGGGATGGATTCAGACTAGACTGAAATCCCAGGTACTGTGGTAGTAAATACTTTACATCACATCCCCAAGTAAAGCAAATCCAAACCGAAAAGGGCTTAAGTCTACTGAAATTTCACATTATCAAAAAAATATGTCAACTCAGAAAACACAGGATCTAGTATCTGAATGATCACACAGTTTGGCCGATTTTGGGCTGATACAAGCCCAATTTCAGATATTCTACTGATGAATTCTCATCTCATTGGTATGTTATTAAGGACACCAGAAACCAAGAAAATCAGTGGATGGAAATTTCTAGTCAGCAGGTGTACATGACAACATGCCTGTAAATTCTTGTCATGTCACTTTGCAATGCCTTTATCTATTGTTCTCACACTGTGTTTAATCGATCCCCTCTGGCTGTGAGGTGAGGTGTGGACTGAGCCAGCTCATGGGCAGGGTTTGGGCTGTTGTTGTACTTCCTGAGACCTGATCAGAACTTAGAGTAGTGCTTGTGGGTGGATGGGGGGTGGGAAGCGCAGAGAGATGAGGCTTTGAGCCCAACGCTAATCAGCCCCTGGAAATTCCTGACCAGCCCAAGGTGTCTGTCTGAAGAGGCCGACTGTCAACGCGGAGGGTATTCTCCCAGGCCCCGAGTGTTCCGCAGATTAGATTCCCACATTCCAAAGATAGAGAGGGAGTCGGTCTTCCTCTACCGCGCAGTAGCACCAGAGCTGGAGGAGTGCAGAAAAAGGAGGTGTGCTCTCTGAGACCCAGATTAGGGTATCTCAACCTTATGTGCCATGGACAGTATCCATTTGTGTAACATCTGAGATAGGGCTCTGAGTCTGACAACTTGACGGCATCTCCATGTGGAGTGGGTGTCCGGTTCCACCTTGCAGGAAAAGGAACTATGCCTAGCTGGGTTTAGGTGGAATACGAGGCGTGTTGGTGAAACTACCAGCATTGTGATTCACAACAAGAAAATGAATGCCTTTCTGTTTAGGCATATTTTCACTTCCTCAATTATGACAACCCAAGCGTTTGCAACACCTTCTAATGTGCTGTTTCGGCGCATTACGGGGAATTCCTAGTTGCTATTTCAAATGTGTGCTCTGAAACCTCACCCCGGCAACAGAGTCTACACTTTTCAACATTGGCTTGTCACCACACAGCAACCTTACTCTGTTATTTAGCCTGCAGCAAAACACACTAAGGCTGGAGTTGGTTTAAAAAATACTCCGAAATATTTACACCTGGATTTGTTACAGTACTCCATTGTTCTACTAATGCATTAAAAATAGTGTTTCCGTCTCTCTCTCTCTCTCTCTCTCTCTCTCTCTCATATTCTGTCCCGATCTTATCCTTCAGAGGCTGCAACCAAGCTCATTGATAAAGCAAACATGCTTTGTGACTTTCCTGTTAACTATTTCCACACCCTCTTAATGCTAACTGTCCTCATTGCATTCATCCCTCAGGGCTGATTTACCACTGTGACTATGATAAACCTCATGTTAGGACAGGTTTATACTCACGGATATCAGGACCTAAGAGTTTCTCTGTGAGAGGTGAGCTTAAGTCTCATTAGATGTGAACGGTGCCTGGGTTTGAATTTGGAAACTCGTCTGGCTCTCACAGAGAGGAAAAGAGCTCGGCGCATCTCATATTTCAAATCCTCTTAGATGAGGAAGATGATATTGCTGTGAAATGGAGATGATCATGTTTACTCCAAACAGCAGCACACATAAACGGCCTCGGGGTGGCAGGGAATTCCTTGAGGAGAAATGGACATGACGAGATGATGAAAGCCAGCTATGGACTTCTAATTGGCTTAAACCTAGATTTTCTGATGTAATGTACATGATATCATGTAACAGCTCTTCTTCTTGGTGAACAAAGGCTGGAAGGCTCACAGTTCTTCAGCTCTAGTCACTGATACTTTTTCAACTACAGAGAACTGGAGAACCACTTGAAACCACTTAAACAGCCAGTGCATGATAATCAATGGGGGTTTATTTCTAAATAGTCTAAAATTATACGTTCTGGCTTTGAGAGCCAATTTCACCAACCAGAGTAAAATACTTTGGTGGCCACACTACATAGTTGTGCAACAATTGCATGCAAGATAAGACATGTTTTATTGCTTTTAGCTATTCTCAGTATGTAGTTGATCTCTGTTAAAAAAAAGGGGGTTCATTAAGGGGTTTGTGGATGGTTACCATTTCCAGCTTTCTAAAAGGAATTTAATTGGAATCTTTTCATAAATGGAAGCACCCAAAGAACTCTTTACAGTGCTTTTTTTTCTAAAAGTACAGTTCAGTAATAATTTTATTATCTTGATTAATTGATTTATCCTGGTCATGGTTGCAGTGGATCCAGAGACTATCCCAGGCAGGTAGTACATGCAGGATGGGAAAGAAGTCCATGCGTTTACACGTAGGGGTTATTTTAGTTTCCAATATACCTATTGGCATGTTTTTGGGAGGTGCTGTGAGGCAGCACCGCTAGCACCTTGTTGCCCAAGTCTTATTTATGTGGTTGCTAGTGGCAATAAATAAAACCAGTTGCTCCAGTTAATGTGGCAATTAAATAATGACTCCCCCAAACCCCTGATGTCATCAAGCATTTTTATGACATAACTGAATCACTACTGCCAAACGAGAACTGACTGCTGGGGACATGAAGTACAACTGTAGTGACAGCTGTAGTTCTGGGTAGATATTGCACTTTTGTAGAGAGGAAAAAGCAACATTTTGTCTTTCATGCTGCCATCCTCTCATTCTTTGGTAAACACTTGCAGCTGCTTTCATCCCCTTTTGTAAAGCGATCTGGAATCCACTAAGCCCCTCTCCCTTTCTGCCCTATTTGCACTTGGATTTGTAGCGAGAATAACCAAATCTTCCAGTGCTTTGTGTGGTGTTTGTGTGTGAGGAGCTCACTCTAAAAAACATGTTAAATGCCTCAGCATGACCTGTCGATGGAAGAAAGACTTGGCAACCATCGCAGTTTCCAATGCAGCAGTGTGAAAGACCTGCTGTTAACGCTGCGGCGCTGTGAAAGACTCATTAGGGACTACTGTTCTCTTCTGCTGAGGCAACAGCTTTCTTGCTGAAAGATCCAGAGCAAAGCGATGAGGGATTGAAGGACACAATGACGTTGCATTGAAACGCAAGTTGCAGCCACCTGCATGTGTATCGGATCTTGAACACGGAATTTACTGTACCATGGAAAAAAAACAATATTTCTCTCTGGATCCCTTAATAGAAACCTGACGCACATCTGTTCAGCGTTTATAAGGCACGATCCATCTTCGCTCAAAAACAAAAAAATGTAAAAAAGAGTCTTCAGTGTTTTACAGCATGCACACATCTCTCTCGTCGTCCGTCTCCATTTTGTGGCAGGGTTTGACAGTCCCCGGCTTTAGCAGGAAGTCTTGAATAAAGAGAAGCAGAAGGAGGCCAGCAGCCCACATCCAGATGGTGCTAAATACTGATTAAACCTTGGATTTTCGAACCCCATAGTTTTTTCCAATTAGCCGTTGTGTAGACAACAAGCTGAAGTGCCTGGGGATTGGAGAGGCCCCCCCACGAGGCTTTGTCACCTGACACTTCCCCCACGCTAACAACCCCGTAAGAGGCTCTTCAGATGACTCGAAAACATTCGAGTGGCTGAATTTCAGAGTGACAAGTGTGAAGGGACAAGAGCCAGCAGGCACAGATGAATGCTATGCATGGCAGCACTGAATGTGGGCCCAGCTTTTTTTTCCTGTGTATGTTATTTATTGTTGCGTTTGTTGTACGTGGGTTTGTGTTCCATGCTTTTTTTTTGTGCAGATACTGATCCCTCAGAGCCTTTAGCTTTAGTGATGTGGTCAGTTCAAGTTTCCCACCATTCAAAAAGACCATCAAATGGTTTCCTGAGCTGTATTGTCTGAGTTATTTTTCTGTGGTTTATCGCTCCCAGTATACTCTCTTATCCGCCCCACAATAAGGATTTTACGTCTTGCTTTGGGTGTGTGTGTGGGATCTATTTTGTGCTGAATCAATGCTCACCTGCTTTTCTTTAGCCCTGAAAGAGGATTAGAAAAAGTGCAAAATCATCAGCGGACCTTCAACTGCATTGCAGAACTCCTCAACCTTTACCTTGTACAAATCCTCAGGTATTTCTGGAAGCATTTGGACAAAATGATGCATGTCAGGGGTTGTTGGACAAAGCAAGTCTATCAAAGCATTTTTATGATGAAAGGTTAAAACAGATTGCTATCAGAGGAAAACAAACAAAGACAAGGCAAAAAAGACTGAAGTCATTGAAAAAAAATTATGATATTGACCCTTCAGTGGCTGCTTAGCGTGTTTCCTGGGGTTTTATAACTTACTTTTTCAGCAGAAGATATCATACCACTAATCATGCAGTAACTATAAAATATTCTCCATATATTGTGTACTTACAGTATATCTAATTTCTGCATATTTATAGTGCAGTACCATCTCAAATCGAAATCTAAACTTTTGGACAAAATGCAAATGACACATTTCCATGCAGTATCTTATGGGATACTGGGACCAACCAGCCATTTTCACATCCAAAATGGCTGCCCTGAACATGCTTCTCCTAATTTGCATCTGTAGTGTAGTGGCATTCTCAGTAATTTCAAAAACACAAAACTTCCACTGATGGCTCTGCTCCTTTTACCAACAAAGATGGATATTTTTCTAAAAAATACAGATCCAGCATAAGTTGAATGTATAAAAAATGTCTTTAATGTTCTTTAAATAACATTTTAAACTCTAATTGAAAGCTGCAAATTAAAGGAAGGTTTGACTTGCACTTGCACTAAAACGTTGTTGTTGGTTTTTTTGTAATTCAGCACCATCTGTTTGTTTATAGCAAACCTATATATCATGTTACTTAGCAGGTATCTTTGGAATGTCTTGTATTGAAATATGATATTTTTATATATCACCCATATATATAACTATCAGCATATAAATGGCTCAAAAATAATGCCTATATAACTCACATATAGGCATATAAAACTCATACTAGATAGAGTAAGGAAAAACTCCTGCAACATGCTGCATGAATAAGCACCTTTGCATTTTCTTTCGTCTCAGAAAGGAAATTCAACCTGAAGCAAACACACCCGCTCTAACTCTAAACTCAGAGCCAGAGTCGAGGGTGGATGAGCGTCTCTCTCCAGGCCTGGAAGCCGTTTTGCTGCAAAATGAATAAGCACAGATTCTTTGTGTTAGGTCAAGGTTTGTCAGTCAGGCGTAGGCTGGGACTGTTTCAGCAGTAGAAACCTCAAGCTTGCTGGATTGCTTCATTTTCCCACTTAACAGTTTATTGATTTTACGATTCAGTTATAAGCTCTCTCCAAGCACTTATGAGCTGCTGAAGTATTTGAATCAGTAAAGCGATATAATTTATACTTTATTAGGATTTTATTTGAGTCTTCCAAAAGCACTTCATTTTGCTTTGGGACAAAAACAGAGCTACAATTATGTCAATAAGAGCCAGATGCATTGGACAGCAGTGACAGCTTAGCTGAAGAATGATGAAGTTGAGTTCCCATTATGTTGAAGTTGGCTAATGAAGCTTCAGTAAGTCTGACAGACTTGATAAGTTTTTATGTTGTTTGGATGTTGTGGTTAGTCCACATCTTAGCATTATCATTTTGTCAAAGGGCTTTACCTTTGATTGATCCTTTTAAGTAAAGTTCCTTTCCTTTCCTTTCCTTTCCTTTCCTTTCCTTTCCTTTCCTTTCCTTTCCTTTCCTTTCCTTTCCTTTCCTTT
>JAQQZR010000011.1:11836532-11869832 GCA_030068235.1 Notoglanidium macrostoma
CTTTCCTTTCCTTTCCTTTCCTTTCCTTTCCTTTCCTTTCCTTTCCTTTCCTTTCCTTTCCTTTCCTTTCCTTTCCTGCGCTTCGCCTTTCTGTTCCTTTCCTTTCCATTCTTCTTCTTTCTGTTCTGTTCCTTTCCGTTCTTTTCCGTTCCTTTCCTTTCTTCCAATCCCTTCCCTTGCCTTCCCACATCTCTCACATATATGCTTGAGTTAAAAGTTTTTTTATAATTTTTCCCAGACATATAAATAAACCAGCAGTTGCCAAACATTTAGTGAGTAGACATGTGTCTGTTTGTGATTAGACAGGTCAGGAACAAAGTTAATGTTACAGTGGAAAGAGTTAGGGATGCACTGTAAGTGCTATAATAAGTAAGGAGGAGGACTGATGCTCAGAGCCTGTAACACAACTGTCATATCTCCATTTCTCGCTGTGCGTGGGCTGGATGAGGCCCTGCCGTGCCTGTCACTCGACTGGACTGTGTATTAATACATAGCGTCGTGTGTGTGTCAGCCTTGCTATCTCATCATTCTGCTCTGTTGCTCTTCTGTCTGCAGGGCAAGGCTACTCTGGAAGTCCGTTAAAGTGAGAACAGCCAAAGAATTTGTGGGCTAACAATAGAGCAGTAACTACTGCATAGCAATAACACTTTACCGAGACAACGGGGTAAATGTGGTGGCGTGCAGCTTACTGAGTATCACTAATCACTTTAGTCTGCATGCATGCTAAATAAATAAACTGTGGATTTCTGATGCATTACAGCCCTGTATTAATGTGCAGCTGAACTCAGATTCATGTCTAACAAGCTAATCAAGCACAGCCATGACGATAATATGCCCGCTAAATGTCCTTCATCCTCATCAACAAAAATAGCCCAAATGTAGAGTTAATATGTTTCTATTACAGGCTGCAATTGAAGACTTCAAAACGAATACCACAGCAATTGCAGTGTTTTGAGCTGGGATATTATCTTACGATGTCAATCATGCAACCGCGGCCCATGCAAAATATTTTCTCAAAAGAGCTTGTTGAACTTGGAGCCCTCAGGTCAGGATGTAGATATGAGAGCAGGGTTTTGAGGGATTGCGCTAGAAATGACCACCTCCTTTAGAGAACACACTGTGTTCAGACCTGGAATGCCCTTGAATCAGAATGATATTACAAAAGCACCATCAGAAAGAAATTTTACTGTTCAGGTACTACTCAGATTTTCATTTCATGTTTAAACATGAAAAAGTTACACATAAAACACTTGCACATGTTTCAAGTTTAGGCTTAATTTTGTTATGAAACTTTCTAGAACTTTAGACAGCCTGTTATTAGAGTTTGGTAGCTAGCTAGCTAACTAGCCATAAAAGTAGGTAGCTGGCTGGTGTCACTGGTGATATCTGTATTTTAGTATTTCCTAAATTTTAAGTAATTAACAGTGGAAAGTAATTTTGTGAGGGAATTTGGCAGCCCTAGTTGCGGCTCTCCTTTTCCCAGGTGTCTCTGTTCATTAGGCAGTGCTCTGTCTGAAATAAAGTGGGACAGAAGCAGAGGAAGGTGATTTATGGGCAGGTGTTCTGTCCTTCTTTATCACCTATCATCAGATGGAGATGGTAAATCCTGGTGTTTATGAGAGGAGCGTGAGGGACCTGGCCAAGCTGGGGAAGGAGTGGACTTGGCTCAGAGCTGATGTGTCGGCTGCCAGAATGCAGTTTGGCCGTGTTGTTCATCCTGAGCCGTCTGAGAGAAAGTCAGTCGGAGGGAAGTGTTGTTCCTCAAGAAACACTGGAAGTTGATTGTCTCAGGCAACATCTAGCTGATTCCATGTTTCTCAGGTTACTGAAATGTTTGCAAATGTAGGAAAATTAAAGATTAGTTTCTGTGTCCTAATGTTTCAGGAATTCTGTCTCATCGTCTGTGAAGCTTGATGCATGATCATCCGTGAGAAAAATCTGGATTTTATTTGCTAAAATTGTGTTATATGTGAGTGTAACTTTCCAAGCCTATTATCCAAAGACTTTGCTGAATTTAGTATATAAATGTATGAATGCTTCAGAAGATGCCCCCATCAAAACTCTCGAAGCTTTCTAATTAGGTTAAAGCTGGTCTTGCAGTACAGAGTGCAAAGTATGAATAATTGGTAACTCTCCAATGCACTTTGCCTGAATTTCTCCTCATTTGATGTAATCTGGGGTAAAGTTCATGGCCCCTCACCATTCACAAGGCTTTTATCATTATGTCAGAATCTGAAGGACCTACAATGAAAGCAAGACTAAATACAGCAGACATGAAAAAAGCATGCTCATTAGAATATCAGGCCACGCCCATTAATACCGTTCTCTGATCTCTCTAACATCTTACACTGCTTTCCATAAAAGCCTTTAAGTGAACTGTGAAAAAAGAGAGTGTGCTGGGTTGCAAGCATGTGTGTGTGCTGGCTGAGGGCCTTGTGGGCCAGCCGGCCAGCTGATGGAGGAGGTTTTGACAGGCTCTGAGGGGAAAGCCTGGGCAGGCCAGGAGAGATTGAGGGCACCAGGTGTCTGGGGCCTGGGCATGCTAGGCACTCCGAGGGCGCGCTAAGTTTAGCTGTTACATTACGTTACATGCAATGTTTTTTTGTAGCTGCTGCATTTGTTGAAGATAAAATGGTCTGCCAGCCAGCATGTAGACCACCCTCTGACTCTCTCTGTGCACATTTCGGCTCTGCCAGAATAGACAGCATCCATCCACCTCAGCCGATCGATCCAGGCTGGACGTTTTAAAATCACCTCCACGTAGCAGTTTCAATACATGTTGCATTGTTGACAGTTTTTCAAATCACCCATAAATGGCTGTCTGAACACCACAGAAAATTAGTGTGGCTTGTTGATATGAAGCCAGGGTTTGTGGCTAGCTAACTGCTTCCTTTACTTTAATTGATGTGCCGTTGACTTGATGGTGTGTGTGTAGCTTTGCCTCAGGCTGAGAAAAAGCCATCAGTAAGAGGCACTTTTGCCATTAAGGTAGACTTGGTCTTCCATTTAGCCATTTAAGCTGTTGCTTATTTGTTTTGCTGAAGGGATAATCTGTTCATGTTTGCCAATCCAGGAGATTCAGCTTTTCACTAAGTTAATCACACTTCCTGTATCTTAGTGAAATGCATAACCTTTTGAGACACCCCCAAAGATGGACGATACAAGGGTTGGCCTTTTTAGCCTCCGCTGAATAATAGGGCCTCCATTAAAATAATAAGCACTCCATGACCCCGTGACCTTTGGTTCTGACCTCACAGGAGACTGTGTTCATCAGTCTCACTGGAGTGTATTTTGTGACATGTACTCTTTCTCATCAATCTAGTTATGGGAGATTGATAGAGCACTAAGATGCTTCTTACTCAGATTGTGCCACTCTATGTAATGAGTTTTTTTTTTTTTTTTAGTGCAGTGCAACATTTCAAAAGGGCACGAAGCTACGGTATGTTCAAGCTCAAGGTATGTGGACTGTGAAGATGCTTTTATGTTCGTTGTGAGCTTAACATTGTGATACAGCACCATGGAAACTGCGCGTGAAGGTCAGCCATCAGAGTGGTGTGGGTCAGTGTGTGTTGGTTGTAAGTTCTGGGTTAACCAAGATGAGAGTGACATCTGGGTCCTGCTGGGAAGGGAGGCGATAAATGACACTCATCATGCTGCGGCATGCACTCATCGCTAATCACGGTGACATGAGAATGGCCAGCTTTACCCTCACCAATCAGAATACCTTCCGTGTATTGTGCATGTAAAACACACACCAGTCTCACCCAGACTGATAGACCCATTCCCACTCACTCACTCTATCCTTCCCTCTATCAAGATAAGGGATCGAGGGGCACCTCAAGGTTCTGTTCTAGTAACCAGAAAGCTGCGAGATCAAAGGTGAGCCTATGGCAGCTAAAGATCTATTGGCGCTTGAGATTGTAAATTCAAATCCCAGAACTCCCACAGAGATCATTGGCCCCCTGAGGTCATGAGTTTAAACCCAAGGGCTGCCACTGTTCAGCTCTTGGGGTTGTTAATTTGAATGCTGGACCCTCAGCTGCTCGACTGTATGCTTGATTTGCAATCTGCCTGAACTCAACATCATTTTGAATAAAAGCATCTGCCAAATAAATGAATGTTAATGTTAATGTCATACTTCTTTCTTCTCCCTATCTCTGTCAGACAGCCACAAAAGATTTATCCAATCTGTGATGTAGTTCTTTTTTCCATAATTCAAATAGAGACACATCAATGTGTTTTTCATGTAAAGAGCAATATTTCTTGTCTGTGCATAGAATTCCAAGAATGAGTCTTTGTTCCATGGGAAATGCACAGAACAAGGGAGCTGTCTTATTTATTCATTTTTTTCCCCTCCACCTTCATCTGCCTTTTGAGGCTTTTGCCAAGTACGCCCAGCACGGAGCTCTGGCAGACTATTATGTGGGTGTAACGTTAATGCTTCTGGACAGACATTTGTTTGGAAGCAGAGGATGAGTGATATGTGAAGCGCTGGAAGATGTGCCTTTGCGTCCGCTGTGTGAATGATGGGCCAACTGTGCAAGATCGCTCTAGGCCTGCTCAGGGAGCTGTAATATGAGATGGAGGCCCTCCATCTGCAGCTCTGAAAGGGCCACCAGGCCAAAGGCTTAGCTGACCTGTGCCCAAGGGAGCCCTGTCAGTAATCATCTAAAGAGCTCCCTCTAGAGGCCTGGGAGATTAAGCGCTTATTGAGTGAGAGCAGGTGAGGGCTGAAGGTCTGAACATTCAGCTCTCATCGCAGCTGTATCACAGATTGCTGAGTGGTGATCATCCTTTCTCCTGCTGTCTTATTATGGCTGGGTCTGAAATGTCATAGTTTGCATACTACTCATACTACTTCTGTTCCAAAATTAAGGCTTTCCTTTCCTTTCCTTTCTTTTTCTTTCCTTTCCTTTCCTTTCACTTTATTGCATGTTTGGCTTTAACTTTGGGTCACAGTAACTGAAAATACTTAGTATTAAGTATGTGCTGTTGTAGTACAGTATAAAAGTAGGCCATTTTGAATGTTTTTAAATGTATTTAAATATCTAATATAATTTATTTTATACATTTAAGCAGAAGCATTAGTCCTCAGTCATTAGTGGTACAGTCTCATGTACCTCCACTGTTTTTCAATCCATTGTTGAATGTCAGGAATCTGACCTTGTGGTGAACCGTTTTCAATCATGAACACACCAGGAGAGCTTTCACTACCGGTCCTCTGCCTTTCTTTCGATAGTAGCTTGCCCCGGTCATCACCTATCTAACCTAGGTCACAGAGAGAGATGTGTAGGAATACAGGCAATCAGCATCATGGAAATGCATTGCCACGTTTCTGTATTTGTGTTAAGTAGCGTAGATAGATGGCCACTTTTTTCCATCTTAATGACAAATTGTGATTGCATTGTGTGCCTTATTGACCAGCTGGCATCATCACTCTTCAGCAAATGAATAGAGAAATGAATTAGTGTCATGTTGATGAGTTGTTTGTTTTGTTCCTGTAGTTTAATGGGGTCGGTTCTCTTCAGGAATCACCAGAGCACATCTTATGGTCACTGAAGGCATATAACAGAAGTGATGTATGCTTCAGTGTGATGATGAAAATGTTGCAGTGTGATAAGCTAAATCCTCCAGTTTATTGATTTTCTGATATATGACAGGTCCATCTTCTTTGCTTTGGGCTGCATGGCCCAAAAAGCAGAATAATCCTTGGCTGTTTGTTTTTGGAGATTTTTTTTTTGACACAAACCCTTGCCTCAGTGACCCAGGAAAGACAACCACTCAACATCCTAGAGCAAAAAAAACCTTTTCAGGCTTGCAATCCATAATCCTGTGTGATCGCCTCAAAGAAGTGCTGATGGACAAGTGGATGCTTGGTGCTTTGACTGGGATCATGTGCCACTCTAATTTGAAGCTCTGATTGGAGTATTGAATGGTTAAAGCAGAGGTTCCCAGGATGCAAATCGCTACCTAGGCGTAATGTACACCAGTTCAGTCAGCAGAGCTGTCTTGAGGCACTGAAACATATGTTGATGATGTCTCGTCAGCGCTTGCCTCGAGCAGAATCACCCTTGCAGGAAATGTAAGACGTTAATGATTTGGCCGAGGAAATGGCTGATTTTTCACCATCGGTGACCCATGATGGATGGAACAGCAACAAAGAAACTAAAAGTCTAAACATACCTGCTGGCCTGTCACTAGCAGGACCTTATTATGTTCATTGAAATGCATATGCATGATGTGGAAACATTTCAAAGTATAGGCAATAAAAAGCACTGAAGTTGAAAGAGACAATATTTTTTCTTAGCCTAGTTTTTGCTTTTAGTTAGGATGAAGTAGCACCCTGGTGAATAATGGTTCTTGAATGGAGCTCCACAAGTTTTATGCATAATGAGTTTGAGAAACACATTCGTACACACTCACAAACAGCAGGCACAATCAGTATTCCAGTGGTGCATTTGAAATCCACATAATGATAATCCAAGTGCTCTCGAGCTCCATCTGGGCTCAGTGGTCTTTTATTGTATCTAATGAGTGAAAATCTTTGTGTCGATGCACCAGCAGAGCTGCGGTCCACAGCGGGATCTCAGTGTTAACCTCACATTAGTTGTGAGCTTCAGGGTCGCTGCTGGGTGTCTGCTTACTCGAGGTTCTTTTACTGCGTTTAAAATCAGCCGATGCTCTGATGTATCCCTCTGAGCTACAAAACACCTCCATCCCACATTGTTTCCTCATGCATGTCCAGGCATTAGCACATGATCCCATGCTGTAAGCGAGTAGAGTTTAGCTGTGAGACCTGACCCAGTTCAATTCTGCTGCAACCTTATATGGTGCCTTGGGGAGTACATGTTTTTAAAATTCCTTCCTTGTTCTTTGTTCACATGGCTCACACCACCATCCCACCCCCACCCATCAAACGTCCTGCTTGGTTTTTTTATTTCCACAATAAACAAGATGTAAATCTTGGATTAGCAGGCTGCTTCGGCATATGGAATGCACATCACTCTCCCTTCTGAAATTCCTCCGAGTGTCATTATTCAATTTGTCATATTTTACCCTTAAAAGCCTCATAATTTTAAGACTCTTTAAAGTTCCAATGTCAAGGATAGGATTATTCATTTCACTACGCATCTTCGCCACACATGTTTTAGATTCCTTCATGATATATATGAATCTTTAGATATTATATTTTCTCTTTCTCTTTCTTCTAGCAAGAGTTTTAAAATTTATGTCCTTTATTCACTTTTTGCAGATTTTACCGAGGTGACTACCACCTTGACGTGTGCATAAATGACTACCTGGACGTCTACTGTCCCCATTACATGGAATCGGTGCCGGAGGAGAGGACCGAGCGCTACATGCTGTACATGGTCAACTATGATGGCTACAGCTCCTGTGATCACACAGCGACGGGCTTCAAACGCTGGGAGTGCAATCGGCCCTACTCTCCCAACGGGCCTCTCAAGTTCTCTGAGAAGTTTCAGCTCTTCACACCATTCTCGCTGGGCTTTGAGTTCCGGCCTGGCAGAGAATACTACTATATATGTGAGTATAATCAAAAACTAAACCACAAAAACCACATAATACAGGACATACTAGGGTTATTATCATTAATGAAATGTAAAACTATAAGAAACATTTTTGTAACTGAAAACAGGGTAGTATTGCTGTCTCACAGCTCCAGGGTCTCAATTCAGGGTTCAATTCCTGAGCTCAGACTATTGCTTGTATGGAGTTTGACATGTTCTCCCCATTTCCATGTAAGAGTCCTTTGTCCTCTGGGCTCTCTGGTTTCCTCCTACCTACCAAAAACATTCCTAGGAGTGAATGAATGTGTGCATGACACCCTGTAAAAGCCTAAAATCCCATCGATGGTGTATTCCTGCCTTATGGCCAGTGCTACGGGTATAGGCTCCAGATTATCAAAATTCAGATAATTTTGTTTCTTTCTAGAAATAAATGCTTAAAAGTAGCAAAATTAAGTGCTAAATGGAATTAAAGTATTTCAGGCTTGAAATTATAAAATGTCTAGACATAAGCTTAATAAGTAATATTTGTTTATTGTAATCTTATAAGAGGAAATACTAGATCAATTTGAGTATGCTCATGATGTTTCCACTTGTTAAAATGTCAGATTTTTGCAGTGGGGAATATTGCATTTTATTTATTTTGCATTTTTGTATTTATTGGTGATTTATGGTGAATGCTATCAAATTTCTTTCGTTTTGGTAATAATTTTAGAGAGATTAGTTTTAGATTCACTTTGATGAATCATATTTTTTTTTATTTCTTTAGCTTTATTTCTATATGTTATGTTTTCTTTCTAGTTTTACCACTCGCTGCTTTTGAAACATAATATCTTTTTGACATTTCATGAAAAAACCTCAGGTTTATTTGATTTCTCGAAATGTTTGGCCCTTTTAACATTTTCGCTTCAAGAATCCGATTTTTGCGAATTGATACATTCTTTGACTGTGGTTTATAATGTGTCTGTCGTGACCTCATGGCACATGGGTAAATTTGAGGATAAGCGGTTGATTCCAAGCTGGGAGAAGGAAAGCTGTTGCTGAGAATAAGTTTGTGCTTCAGCAATCCTTACAAAACAGACTGAAACAAAAACATGAACCCTGATGGAAAACCGTCTTTCCTGTAAGGGGTCTTTGTTGCGGCCTCAAAGTTTCAGCTTTCGCATGCTCACAAGAGGCCTCTTAAAAACAAGCATCTAAACCCATGTTTTTACAACTGGAGTCAGATCCCTGTAGAGCGCGAGGCGGAAGACAAAATAAGACGCAGGAATGGTCTGACTGCCTGGACAGCTCTGGGTCTGGAGATAGCTTCATTTATGCAGGCGCACGCAGGAGATTTGGAATTAGCATGATTCATCCTGATGAACTGACAGATCATGTGGGTATGTCAAAACAACGCAGTTGTTTTTGTGGCATATAAAAAGAGCAGAGGAGAAGAAATACATGGTAAACAATGATTAGGTGTGAGATCACAGCAGATCAGAGTGTTTTTTTTACATGGCCATGTATTAAAGGGATTGCCGTGATGTAAAACGGAGCTCATTATCCTGAGTCTTTGAGTCAGACCAGTCGGACGTGTAACCAGATGAAATGTTGGAGCTGTCAGGTAATCGGAAAGGTTTTACAGGAATAGGCAGTGAGAGAATATGAGCCTGTGTACAGCCCACAGCTCTTTCCTGTGTGACTCAGTTTTATGACTCAACAGTTGCGGACTCGCTTTAACAAATAGCCAGTTACTCCGACCTACAGATGCAACCGAAGGGAGGATGAAATAACAAACAATCTGTCAGCAGTCAGGCATTTTTTGGCTCACATTGGAGTGTACAGTGGAGTGTTAAGGTAATCATACACCCACATAGCAGGGAATTTAATTTCAAGCAGAAAGCAACTGCTTAGATTGCAGTCAAGCAGATCGCATCAACGCCACTTCAGAACGCACCAACACTTCAGAATTGTTCGCACAACCGAAAGTCTGTGAGATAAACAGTTTTGGACAATTGGTTTACTGCAAGTATCTGCAAGTATATTAGTTGTTATTAACTACATATTGCATAATAATACATCGATATGAGAATGGGAATTAAGGAAAGATGATTGTATCCAATAATCTCCTGAAGCCAGTACATACCTGATCCATCTGGATTAGCATTAGAGATATTTATTTGTATAATGTTTAGCATTAAATGCTTGTGATTAAGGAAAATGTTCTTGGCCTGAGATCAGCTATAACTGAGCTATTACTTCTAACACAAAGAATAGTTGAAAACATTCAACTTCAACTTTGTCAAAATACAAAAACAGCATATCAAATATCAGAAATATTCTTCAGATTTGTTCAGTTCTAATAGTTTTTTTTGTTTGTTTGTTTGGTTGGTTGGTCGGTTTTTTTAAACATTTACCTGCCTGTACTGTAATATGACATTGATATTACTGTGTATCACAAATGGTTAAATCAAATGGGATGCAAGTAGTCCAAGCACATATTTACAATTTATAGGGTCCAGCCTTTTTTGTTAAAAATATGCCTTGAAAGATTCTCTTAAACTGTTTTAAACTGCTGGAGCTACACTGGATCTTGAGTGAAATAAATGTAAAAGAGTGAGTGCATCTGTCCAATTCAATCTCACCCAATTAAATTTTGTGAGCTTTTGGGGGGTGGAAAAGTATAGGAAGCTTAGGATTAATGTTTGTAACTGTCAGAAGAGGTGACATCAGTCATGAAAGCCACATTTGCCATGACGTTTGTAGTTAGCTAGCTACATTTTTCTAGTTTAATGTAATTTAGCCAACTACATTTTCTGATTTAATGGGGTTTAGACAGCAATATTTCACTTATTTAACTTAGTGTGGTTAGATAAACTTTGCTTTCTTTAATGTAGATGAGTGAATATGAGCTACATTTTTCATCCAGCCATCCATCTATCATCTATATCACTCAGGGTCACGGCGAAGCTGGAGCCAATCCCAGCTGACTTCAGGCGAGAGGTGAGGTACACTCTGGGCAGGTCGGCAATCCATCACAGGGTTAACACGGAGATAAACAACCATTCACACTCACATTCACACCTATGGGCAGTTCAGTGTAGCCAGTTGACCTAATCTCCATGTCTTTGGACTGTGGGAGGAAACCGGAGGAAGCACCCAGAGAAAAACCCACACATGCACGGGGAGAACATGCAAACTGCACACAGAAAGGCCCCAGTTGGCCAGCAGGCTCGAACCCAGAACCTTCTTGCTGTGATGTGATAGTGCTGACCACTATGCCACACCACATTTTCATAATTGTAATACAATTATACGGTAATTTACCAGCATATTTAAAGTAGCTCGCTAATTTACTGCTAAATCAGACCAGCAACAATAACTTAATTATTAAAATTTGTAAATTGGTGTCTATTTTTTCATATTTTTTAAGCTGATTTTGATTGTGTCCTACTTTGGTTAGTTGGATTTACGTCTCTGTGTGTCTGCATGAGCTACATAGTGTGCCTTTGTTACAGCCTGTGATGGTTAATCACTGTGAGCGAGAGGTCGCTTTCGCAGAGCCTCAGGGCGACACACTCGGCCTCAGAGCTGTCACTCACAGGCCTGGCCTGCTCAGGAAGCGATCAGTAGGGATCAGAGGGCTGGCCCCTGCGGGGTCAAAAGTGACCATGTTCTGATGGTTGCGGTCAAACTCTTGAGTCCTGAATGGCTTAGGGCTGCATGTTTTTCCAATATGCTATGGGTGGAAGTCTGATCTTAATCTGGGAGGATAGAAATCCAATTTCAAGGGAGTTTTTCTTTTTTGTCTCTCCCCACCCGCCTATGTTATATGAGGGGAGGAGTGGGGGTGTGTCGAGGGAGCAGATAGGGGTGCTCTCTGTCTGATATGAGTTTGCTTCAAAAGAATCTGTGCGCTATTATTTTAAAAACAACTCACATTTCTACCGAATACTCAGATTGAATGTGGCAATTTTAGATATGCCATTCTTTAATAAGTGACCACGTTTAACTTTATGCTGTGCTCTCAGAGCATAAGAATGTGGCGGAACAAAACACAGCAAGGCGCCTTATCTCACAGATGGGCATCAGTCCATTTTCCTATCATTTATCTGACCTCTCGGTTTCATCTTGTCTGATCTCATAGCTGAAATAGTAGTGTCTACAGGGTTTACTCGTCTTAAGTGTGGATGCATGGCTATGCTGCAGATGTAATGTCTGCTATGTGAGTCTGGAAGAAGCTTTGGCAGTGTGCAGTGAGCTGGAGTCCTCTGAGCCTGGGTCAGTCTTGTCTTGAGTTATGTCTGAACCTACACAGTGAGGTAAGTTACATGATCCAGGCTGACAAAAGCATAATTTCAGTGATCGACTGGACTCAAGTGTCTTTTATGCACCACCCGCATAATTATCTTAATGCAGTATGGACTGGAATGCTGGTAACTGTTCTTTTTCACTATTGCAAATTCTGAAAGGTAAATGAAGGCGCCGGGAGTCTGTCATTCCACTGTAAGCGTGACAGGTACCACTTAAAACAGGAATGAAAAAATGAAGGAAGTTATTTGGGCTATGTACCCAGTGACATTCTGTAACTGAATAAAGACAGTGAATGCATACTGTAAAAGTAGGAAAAGATGGTAATAAATAGAAGGCAGTGCTGACCCGCCTTGCTCCATGCCAGATTTCTTATGGGATGTTTCTAATCAGCGCCAGCCTTTTCTCTGTACGATGCTGGATTCAAGACATGAGGCAAAAAGCAAGAAGTAAATATGCTTGTGGGGACACAATTAAGGGTTTACAAACCCCCAGTGTGTCCCTGTAGACAGAACATAAGTGCTTTGATTTAACCCATCCTCTTCCCACAGTATGGAAGGAAGGATGAAAGCGGAGACAGCAGGCAGATTAAGAGCAGCTGGAGACCCCACGCAGTAGAGAATCATGGGGGTCAGGGCTGGCAGCGACGCACTGCACTCTGGGAATATACAAAGGCCTAGGGATTAACAAAATGTCCACAGTTCACATGCATGTAAACTTTGGTCATAATAGTAGCTCATACATGTATTCCTAATTGTTCGAATTATGATTCTTCTCTTTTAAACCATGTGTGGGCTGAGACTTCAGTCAGCCTAGACATCCAGCTGTTTTGTGGTTGATCCAGTGAGGGATTTACTGTCATCTATAAACACAAATGAATCTTCTTTCATTCTAGAACATTCTAGAAGCGGCCATCTTGGAAAACTAGAATCACGTTTGTGTTTTCGGAATCACTTTAGTTTAGTTTACTTTGAACATGTTAATGAAAATATCACAAAATGTAGAATATAAACTATAATCATATACATCAAATTCTCAATTAAACAACAAAATAGAGTAAATGTAACATTTCCGAAAAGGAGTAGGAAGAAGTAATCACTTATATACCTGCTTTGCCCATTTAATGATTGTTTTCAATGTTCATAGTGCCTCTCCCAACTATCTCCCAGTGTCCATCATACACATACATTACTGAAATGATCCTCCTCATAATTCATGCATAGACGACTTGCAAGCATCCTTCAGGCTGATATTTTGGTATCACTTTGTCCTCAGAGCCCTGTCTCCCAAAGTTTTCAGGGGCAATTGTATGCTTCAGTTTTGATCGTCCATGTCTTCATGCTTTGTGGTGTCTCCCAACAACTTACTTGGTTATGGGCATAACTTCCTATCCATACTGCCGGCACTGGGAGTCCATTATCAGGAGAAAGAAAACAAAATCAGTCAGAAGAGCATGATCACAAAAGCTGTTTAAAGCAGATGTAATAATAACAGCTACAGGTATAACACCATTTTATATTCATGTCATGTTAATATCATGTAGCATTTAGTTTGAAAAACAGTTCAAACAATTCATTTTAGAAATAAATGAATATTCAACTTGTATGGCTTTAAATTCTTTAATCATCACGTATTGAACTGCCAAATGAATAAACACAATCACATGATCATGTGTGACACAGTATTCGGGGTAGACAGAAACAGCATGCAGCAACACACCCGACTGTGTAAATTTAATTGATGTCTAGACACTTTTATCACAGAGTAGACGAATAAAAGACTTACAACATATCACAGACATCACTCAGTGAAACTAATCCCACCTGAATAGGGCTTATCATCTTCAATTTCTAAGTCTTGACTCTTTACATTCTAATATACAATGTACATTCTAAGCTATTTAAAATACAATCTAATCTTGTACTGAATTATCAGCTAAATGAATAGTCTGTGTGGAGACTGGTGCATAATGTAGATTTTTATTTGTAATACCACTTGAGGCAACTTGAGATTAGTTGGTAAGAGTATTAAAAGATAGCTAGTGATTGGATAGACATTGTAGCTGTGACTCCATTGAAATCAGTGGCATTGATTGAATGGAGGTCGTTTGTATCGTCAGTACAGTTCTTTGTTTAACAGGTGTGGCGTTTATCACCTGTCATCTGCAGCTGTCGATGTTATTAGCACCCAATAGGAGTTTAAGTAACAGGTGATGATGTATGTAGTAGCCAATCAAGATTTAGAGGCAGGTGGAAAGCTCATGTTCGGCCAGTAGAGGTCAGAAAGGTCAGAGGCACTGTAAATGTTCCACACATGGATGTTTAAAAGCATTTTGTTTGTGTTAGTTGTGACCAAGACAAGTTATTTGACCTCTAGCCGGTCAACTTAACTCACATGCATAGAAACTAAAACAATTTTTTTACTAATTTTCTCAGTAGCGATCTGTTGTTTATCAGGTAGATCTGTGTGATTTGTCATTGAATGGAGGCCCTTATTTAAAATGTTTTTCATTTCTCATTACATGGTCACCTTTACTTCTTGTGTGATCTGTGAGAGAACTAGCATAGCACTCTCTCCTTCCACATATTCCCCGACCCTCATTTGCATTAACTCCTGACAGCAGATTACATTACCTGCTGCACAAAGAGAGGGTGGCTAGTGAAGGAGCCTGTCTCCCTGCTCCTTTTTAAGCACTAATAGGCTTTCTTTTATGGAAAGGACAAATTGAGAAACATGGCCTATGGCTGACAGGGCAGTGGATACAGCATAGTCGATGTAGTAGTGTCCTTATATATGGCTAGGAAATGAAATGAATGCTGATTGCATTTCCCTCTGAGGCCCATGTGCCTCCAAAGGCATTTAAATGAGACCTGGAACATGTACAGAGCTTGTGACATCGGCAGATCTGCTTAGACAGGTAATGGCTCAAAGGAGACATTCTCGAATATCAAAGTGCACTTCCGAGTGGTTTGTTTTCTATCACTTCGCTATTTGTGATACATTACAGCACATTAGCAAGGCAGAAAAAGAGCTCCTAGCTGAGGACAGTATAGTTCTTATAATGCAGTTTTTTACTGTTCAAATGTTGCTAAGGATACTTTCACAAACATGTTATTTATCTGGTTTAAACTTCTATAGCTTCACCAATAGGTGAAGGCTAAAACATGTTTCCTTAAGTACACATGTAGCCAGCCAACCATGTCATTTTGAACTGCTGCTCATGTTGCATCACAGGGCAGTGTAATGCATTTAAAAGAAATCATATCCACCCTTTTCCCTATACACGAACTAACAGATGCCCACGATTGGCTAGTGTTTCTATGATTGACAGGGAGGGAAAGTACGTCATCCGTCCCACCCAGACAGTAGAGACAATTTTGCAGCCTTGGACTCCCGGCCATAGACAACTTTGGCATCTCAGTGATTTGGACTCGCAATCTCCAGATGACAGAATGGAACACATTTCTGTTGCACCATATGGGAGCCATTCAAACATTTTTTAACATAAGCCCTTTATTGTTATCAGACTACTGCTATCCAACAAAATGTCTGTCAGACAATCAGAGAAAATCTGAGATCCAAGAGATCCAGTCAGGGCACTGGTGGTTGGACTGTAGCAGCTAGCTTACAGTAGTATACATGCGGAGTTTGAGATATACAATGGCATGTTGAAAAGGAGGTTAGGTGTTCCCTTTCAGAAGAATGACTCCATCTAGCAGAGTTCCTAGACAATGCTAAATTATAAGACAAAAGTACTATTCAGACAGGATTCCTTTTCCAGATCTGTGTCTGTGAAACAATGTTTCTGGAAGATGTCTGCAGTACTTACGATTTATTCTCACAGGAAAAGTGATCTCTATATAAATCACAGCGAGTGGCATGTGTTCATAATCTATGCATGGTCACACATTTAATTTAATGCATACTACATGCACTTCATTTTAATACAAATTGATTTTTCTAACCTTTATTATAAGCTCTTGTTGAGGGGTGAGGGGTGGTCACATGACCATAGCACGCTGTTCTTGTGCTAGGAGCACAATAACACTCCTAAAACTGCCAGAAGCATCACTTCTCAGACATGTCCTTTTAAACACTGTCTATATTTTTATTATTCTTTGCTTTATAAATCAGGTGTGTTTTTGTTTCAGTTGGAAACAGTAGAAAAGTGCATGTACTTCCTTTATTGTGTTTATACTGAGGATAAAAGTGCAAAACCTCTTTTCCCATAGGAGAATCTTGATTAATTTGTCAGTTTAGACTGGATATACAGTATAGCACCTGAGATTTTTCATATATAAGATAAAATACGGCATAATCTTTCCAGATGTGCAGTTTATGAAAATTACTAACATAATGGATAGACATTACTGACATGATGGAAAACTAAAATCCCAGAGACACTCCTGTAATAATTACATGACCCAGCTTCCCCATGTAACACTAATCCAGTCCAAATTTGGCTTAACTAGCTAGCCCATTCTGCAAAAAAAAAGAGCAGTTTCGCCTCGCAGTAAAAGGTTGGAAATGGAAATGGTACAGCCTGCTGTCGGGGTGTTCAAAACAATGATTTGGCTTTTCTGATGTGGCCACAGAAACGTTTTTATTGTTTATTATAAACATGCATTAGTGCGTGTACCATTCTTCATACGTTTGTTTTTATTTTCTTAAGGGTAGGATTTAGTTTTTAAAAGGATGAGAACAAGCCAAACCATCATATAATGTAGTTTTTCTTCTAAATTTCTTTCTAAACAGACTTCCAGGCACTTTATTAATTCATACATAATTTAATTGTCCATGTTACTTATTAAAATAGTTTTGTTATGTGTGTTCTCAATGTTTCTATGACAAAAATAATCTGTCAAGTCTGTTTTTATTTTTCTTTCACATGCTATTTTCTTCACTGAGTGATCACCGAGTTAGAGCGGCCCAAGCGGTCACGTATTCAGCCTCGGATTTAAAGGGTTAAATATTTTACAGTAAACAGAAATGCTCTGATTTCACATGTGGCATGGATTCAGGGAGTCTAGTAGTAAACATTTTAATTGTTTCCACAGCCTCTACAGTCGCAGAGAACGGGAGAAAGACCTGCCTGAGGCTGAAAGTTTTCGTCAGACCCGCAAGTAAGTTTTACGAGCTGTTGGTGGAGCTCATTTAGCGCTGTTTCATCTGTGCGTAGTTTATCAAGACTGGGATAAGAGTGATGACACAATGACATCATGATGCCTGTCCTCATAGTAGCTTGTTTTATGTTCCTCTCACAGACAACTGCGTGAAAACCGTCAGCGTTCACGACCGGGTCTTTGACGTCAACGACAATAACTCAATAGAGCCGAGAGGTTCGTATGTTCGGCTACTTTTCCTTTGGATGTTTTTGTGATCCATTTTCCCAAATCCTCGCTTAAAAAAAATTCCCATCTCCTTTCAGACGATACGAGCCATGAATCAGCCGAGCCATCCCGAGGGGATGTCAATTCTGCTGGAGGAGTACGTATGGCTGGCCTCCCGCTAGCCTCAGCCTTGATCATCCTCATCTCACACATATCATTATAGCGGCCTGTGTGTGTGGGTGTATTTACAGGTCCCAATCTTAATGCAGAGGAGGACTCTTTAAAGAGCACTTTTTAAAAAAAAAAAGTAGACATCAGAGGTCCTCGTTATCTCCACTGAGATTCAGAACGTGTTCCTCTAACGAGAAGACGCCAGAACTCAGTCGATCAGAGGGGGATCTTCTCATCCAGATGCATTACAGAATGGATCTTGGTGGATATCGGTACACTCCCCAGATACATGTATATGCATACACACAACTTCTTTCATCAAGCAATGACTTACTTTAAAACGGAAGGTGGAAAGACGTATATTCTCATTTGTTTTTTTGTTGTTGTTGTTTGTGGGTTTTTTTGGACATTATTTCTTTGGAAGGAATGGTGGACTCCCATCAACATGTTTATGAGCCAGGTGTCTGATCTCTGGAAACATGGGAACTTTTTGGACACAACTCTGTACAGGACTGATGGAGAACTGGTTTCCGAGTGTACCTTCTATCAAAAAAAAAAGAAAAAAGAAAAAGATGATTTTTAATGGGGCGAGTCTTTACCTGAGGACTTTGTTGTTTTTAAGGAGTTTTCGTATATAAAAAGAAATCAGCACTCGTCTGTTTTGTACATTGTGTACAGTTTAAAACACAGAATACGAAGTGGGGACTGTATTCTTGAACTGAAGAAGTGCTCAAGTGTAGTAGCAACAGTGGTATTTTGTTATAGAGTTTGGAGCCTCACTGATCAATTTTTTAAGTGAATATACTTATTTGTTTGACAAAAAGCATTTTCCCTATTTATTACTCATGATTCCACACACTGTCTTTGTAGCTAATAGAGAGGATTCACCCTGTGTTCACACTAGCAATCGACAAGTCCCAGGTGTGGGCGTGGCCTGTCCAGATTCATTTAACAAAGAAATAAAACTCTTGGGTAAAAACACTTTCTGATTTCTGCTGAAGACTTTCCCGTATTAGAAATTTACATCTTTACATTTATTTGTTACAAAGTGCTGGAGACTCCATTCAATAAATGTTAAATAAACATCCCCTTATAGAAAGCTTCACCATATCATATCACCACATCATATTTTTTTTTTAATCTGATTATGTAGCGTGTCCAGCATACAAGCTCCTGTGAATGAGCTGCTGCAGTAGAAATGATAAGGTGTTAAAACAAGCGCATTAATATAAACATTATTTGCAGCTGCTCAACTGTCAGAGCTGCTATATAGAAGACTAACCGACGTCCCTGACCAATCAGAAGCAAGAATTCATCAGTACTGTGGTGTAGGTTCTGTTTAAAATGGTACTAGTTTACAGATATCTGTATATTTTATAGACATAACTCTGTCTATATTGTAATGTATTTTTGCCAAATGCTGTTGAGTAGGAAGGAATTGAAGTTGTGAGAGAGACAGATGAGAAAATCACACAATATTCATCATACAGTGCAATATTTTCAGATTTTGGGTCATTTGCCATTCATTAGTCATTTCACAAAGTTTACTCAGCACATAAAATTGCTCAGTGTCGTAATGATGTACCTTAGCTGGTGATAATGAAATAATGCCATAATGCACAGTTCTGTTTGTACATGAAAGTTTGTAAAGTATCATTTCTGTCACAGGACTGGATTTATTGCAAATTTGCATAAAATTCAGAGATTCCCAATTTTTTCATTTTTTTTTCTTTTCTTGCAATCACTGGAATCACAGCTTTGTGTCATGAAAAACTTGCATAGGAATTACATTTTTCTTGTTTTTGCTTGCTAGTGTGAACACAAAGTAATGAGATACATAAGAAAAAAAACACACACCTTGGTTTAGTAAACATAAGCCGTGTTAGATATTAGGGAAGGTTAACACATTGACATATTTTTCAAGCAGGTTAAACTTGGTCCATTTTCAAGGCGAGCGCCACGTTTACTAATTGATTGATTTACAATTACGAAAGTGTGATGGGAAGATCATAAACGTTTCAATGCTAATGTGCTATTATTATCACTTATTGCAAACAAAACAATAAAACGTAACACAATGCATATATGTGCATAGTTTAAAGCATCAGGGAAATTTTTAACATCTCGAGTAAGTATAAAAATCATTGTTACACATCTTACAGATATACAGAAATTTTCATCGAACACCTAGTTTCGTTTTCAATCGTAAATATGATATGTGCATGGTGAGGTGATGCTGACAGAGCAGTGCACTGTAGCTGTCCCTGGTGGCAGCTGGAGGCCTGGCGTGATTTAATAGACTGTTTGAAGTCGTCCAGGGTGACAGGAATGCAGGTCACATACTGCGGTCTCATGTGGGTCATTTCTGGAATTAAAAATCGACTGGTGTGTCAGACCGTACCGGTGTCCAGTTCAGTGGTAGGCTAGCGTTACTGACATTAAACTCGAACAAGTGGGGGAGGGGGACAAGAGTCTTTGTTGCGATCAATGGTAATGAGCTTTACAGATTGAATAAAATGGTAAATATTTGCCTCATTCTCTGTGTTGGTACAGATTTCCTGCACAGTACAGTTATAGTGGGACTGACAAAAGAGGCATTTAGCTTTTAAATTCTTCTGAAGGTGGAAAGATTAAATAGTGCATTTGTTGTACAAGGAACGCTTTGAACAAAAATGTAATGTATATTTAATTTTAACCTTACCACAAATCATCCAAGACAAATTTGGTGTTTTATCTTTGCTTTTTTTTATTTTCCTTTTTTTTATTTTGTTATTTTAAAGCTATCAGGCTAATGTAACTAACAAGTAAAAATTTTAAGTTATCCTGTTTTTCCTTGCCTTAAACCACAGTCACATTTGGAATTTGCAGTTTCCAAAACATTTTGATGCTTTCCACACAGTAATAAAGCAATTAATTAATGTTATTAATTAGTAATGAATTAGTAATTAATGAGTTAATAACATCGCATTCATTTTGGCTTCAAGAAAGCATCTGTTTTTAGCTCTGCATCCTTTTCTCCAATTTTATGTCAAGCTAAATAAACTCAACAAAACAACTTCATAAGGGATGAAAATAAGGGAACAATTGTGTCAATTTCATTTTTGGTTCATGTTCCTTGAACAGATTTATTGATTGGTGATTTATGCAGTGCGCTGCTGTAACAAAACTATCATCTTTTTTAACATAGGAGCAAAAGGATCCTAATTTTATGGATACTGTGTATCCGTAGGTTGTTTATGTGATATTTGATATACAGTGATAATATGAGTGAGACATTTAACATACAAAAAAACATGCTAAATTACAGTGTTCATGTTTATTTCTTTTCTATGTGACTCTAATGATTTTCCTGTGCATGATATTAGTGGTGTTCTGGAATTAGGATCAACAAAAAAGCAACACATGCAGGCAGTTTTTACTTTCATGCAGTTAAATATGAAGCTTGCAGTACAAAGGACAATGAGAGGCCATGGTCATGGTCGTGGTGGTTTAAGTGACTAACTTGTTAATATTTTGGAAAATATTATCAGCTAATTTTGTTATTAAAATATTGCACAAACCAAAATAGTAACCATACATTTTGACATTAACCCCTTCAACTTGTCAACCTTCCAACCCTGGCTCTGGAGAATCCCCTGTCATGCACATTTTAATGTTTTCCCTGCTCTAACACACTCACTTTAACTCAGGGGCTCAGGAAGAGAGAGTGTTTGAGCAGGAAAATACAGAAATGTGGAGGACAGGGGTTCTTTAGAATCTGGTTGAATTAAGCTAATAATGCATATGCAACCAAACCAGCATTGCTTTTCTGCAAAAGGTCTTTTTGAAGCAATGCGACATCTCCGAAACATCTGGAAAGTCCTTGTATCTGCAAAATTGCAAAATCTCACGTTCATATAATACGACTTTATAAAACATTTGTTCAGTGTTAACTTAACTGGAAGCCTTGTCACTTCATTTCTGTATAATGGACGTGCTTGTTAAAGGGGTAAAGAAATGGCAGTGCAATGATGGTGATGATGGTCATGTCTTTTTTAACTCTAGCCAAGCATGAGTCATTGCACCCATATCTTTGTTTTGGATTGTTGCATTTCCCCTTAGCACTGTGATCAAATATGTAGTTTCACACCCACCTGTTTTAGACATGATGAAACGTCTTGGAGAAGTCTGGCTCTGTTCCTCCGCACACCCCTGCATTGGTCACCTTCACCTGATGCTTGAGACCTTCTGCTTTATGTTACACATATTTCTATATCCTCAAATGCCATTGTTTGTAAATACACTTGTCAGAGCAGCTAAAACTAATTAAAAAAGATTAAATAAATCTGTCATTGTTGTAAATGTCCTTCTGTTGTGTTGTCTCTCAATGACAAATCACGCACTCATAAAATCCATCTAATTCTATTAATGTTTTTTTTGTTTTTGTTTTTTTTGCTTTTTTTTTGCTTTGTGTCTCATTTATTCAATTGTGAACCCTACATCTGAAGATTTGCGTATGACAAAAAGGTTCAAATTATTTAGGACGGGGTTTGGGAGGTACTCGGCAGGGGTGGGTTTGGGGGGTGATGGAGCAGGGCGTAACACCCAAGTGTTTTATCTTATACCACAGCAATTTGTCAATGTCTCCACCTGTTTATTTACTAAAGAATGACACATAATGCTTTTTGTCCACTTCTATTTTATTGCTGATAAGAAAAAAAAAACATTGCTTGTCATTTTATTGAACACCACAAACTCCTGTCCTGAAGACTTTCTGGAAGTTCTGTGTTGGAAAACTTATAGTTGCATCTTTACCTCTTACTGTTACAAATGTAATGCATTTTTTATTTATAGAAAACACCATAGCAATGATTCATTTATGTGGCATGTCCTCCATAACAGCCTGTGAATAAACTTTTACTACATAACATATTAGAACGAGCACATTAATATTACAAAAAAATATTCAGCATCTTCTGACCAATCAGAATTCAGAATTCAGCAGTGTCCTTTTAAGTGATAATGCAATGGAATGTTTAACCCTCATCCTACTGACTGGGGTCCATGCAGACCCCCAGAGATGTTTTGTTATATCTCACAGGTGCTTCTTTTTTGTATAATTCCAATTTCATTATGACTTTGTCAATCAGTTTGTTTGTAATGATGTCACGTCATTGTTTTCTAGTTCTGCTTTGATTAGTGCTTTTTAAAAATACAAATGCTTTTGGGGTCCCAGGGACCCCAGTCAAAAGCACCCAATTCCACTTATGTGGTTTTACTAAATGGAACTATTTATTAAGTTAATGTTTGCCATGGGCTCTAATTTAAGTTATTAGGGGGTAAGACAGACACAGTTGTATGAGCCATAGATTTTCATAAAATATGGGACATATGTGGGCACTATCAAGTCAAACAAGCCACATATCCCAGAGGAGATAGAGACTCACAATGACAGAGAGCTCAACAGTTCATGTTTTGACATTTATTGGCAGATTACTATCGTGTCATATGTTCCAGCAAAAGGAAAAGCGGTGCTGGTGCTGTCCTCCATGCACCATGACACCAAAGTTGAAGGTAAGAAGCAGAAACCAAAGATCATATTATACTATTAGATGACCAAAAGTCACCTTCACCATCTGGATGGGGAACTTCTCAGACTGGAAGTTATCAGAACTTGGCAGATGTGACCGGATCTACCTGAATCAGCTGGAGAATACCCTAGTCATTGGAAGCCCCAATCCGAGCAACAATGACCCTTCTAGAGTGAGGAAAACTCCACCTGCTCATATGATAGTCCAATGCTTGGCTGGAAAACCTACTTAAAAATGATGTTTCCTTTGCTCCTGAAACACATACAGGAAGGTTGCTACTGTTTGCTCCTCCTGTCACATGCCAGGATGCCCTGAGCATAGCATGAGGCAAACTATGTGCTAGATCTACCTGTATGTGGTTTTTGTTGTATTTAGTTATTTATAAAGACAAAATTATATTAAAAAGTGTTGAAGATTTAACGACTTCAGGTTTGGTTGCCCCTGTATTGAAAGACAAAATAAGGCAAAAAAAGACAAAAGAAATGAAAATGAAATAAAAAAATAGTTGAAGATTAAATGAATGTGGGTTGAGCTGCTTTTGTATTGAAAGACAAGACCAAATGAAAAAATGTTGAAGTTTGAATGACTCTGGGTTTATTTGAATTATTTTATATTGGGGTCAAAATGGCACAGATTGGTTTCATTATATAGATACAACACAAATGACGTTTAATTGAAATGACTGAAAACTAAGTGATACCAGAATCAAAGCTTTTAAGTAATAATGTGGATTGTACTTGGGACAAAAGCTGCAAGTTATATTAAAGAAAAGTATAGATTTTCATTTTACAAAATATGCAAATTACTGGTAACTTTAAAGAAATAATAATAATAATAATTTTTTTTCTAATAGTAATTTTAATCTATTTTTGAGATAAAATAAGTTTGGCTATTATTATTATTTTGCTATTAGGATTGCTCCTTACAGTAAATTATTAGTCGGTAGTCCATATATGTTAAATAGGTTGGTAGGATGAGGGTTAATTAAAAAGAATATTGCCATTTCAGCCTTTACAAATGTAGCTACAAAATATCTGTGGACATGTTTAGCACAGAAAATTAGATAACCAGTTTTAAAAAATAAACGCTATCTTCAGTTAAAGGGGCCGGTTCAACTTCACAGAATCCTCTGTGCCAAATAGCAAGTTATCATTTTTGTTGCCATTGCAACATTCTAGGCCACAGATCTTAAATTGTAACGTGAAATCGAGGATATTTTATATAAGTATTTATATTTTAAATTCTTTTGACCACTTTCCTTTGCTTTTTATGCATGTAATGTACCTGAAACGACCTCGGTCATCTAATGGGCAGCCACAAACTAAAGGAAAGATAAGGCATATTTCCATATGTGATAGTAGATGAAGAAAAAAAAAAGTTTGAGGTTTGAAGGGATCACTAACAGCGAATTTGTGGAGGTTTTACTGCTCAGAAAACTAGATGGTCATGCTTTCAAATTGAGAACAACAAATTGGATTCTGGGAAGGGCCCCTTTAAGAAACAGTAAATGTGTATTTATATTACTGGGAGACTTATATTGAACCTACCTTTGATATGTGGCCTTTTAATGAAAAAAAAAAACTTAAAAGCTTAGCCACTTTGTTCAGTCACGGAGCTAATTTCGAAAAATACGAAAAAATTTCGAAGAAAAAAAAATATTCTACAGATGCCTGAAATGAAGAAACTAATGAGAAAGAAAAATATTTCAAGAAAATAATGTTTTACATTTTAATATAATTTTGGTTTAGAACCTTTGACCTTCTAGTGGAAGTGATGTAGGCAGTAATGAAATTTGAACAAAATTGGTCAGCTGGACACCTTGGAGACACATGATAAACACAGGTGTAAACGGCGATGTGTCTTGGCAGTCCATTTCTGACCTGAATGCTCAAGACACATTTTAAAACCAAGTGTAAACCGGGCCATTGACTAGTCACAGGTCTTTTTTTGAAGGTCACTACAATATTTGAGAAGAAAGCAAATGGTGAGCACAGTGACTGCACATGGGGTGTTAATCCCCAGCTCATCCCACACACCACAGTAGGAGAGGTTTTATGAAGGCTCAGGTCATGGATTATCCTGGTCAAAGCAGATGAAGTGTCACACATCCAGATTAGATTCAAGTGAAGGTTTTCATCTGCATCTTTAATGGCAGGGCCAAAGTGGATGCGGATGTGACACATCATTTCTCTCTTTATTGCGCTGTGTATTGGCTGAGCCGCCGCTGTCAAGATCCTGACTCCGTTTGAAATTCACATCAAACATTGAGTGAAGGTTGTGTGTATTTGTGGGAGGGCCCGGTGTGTTTTTCTGCAATTACTGCTGTGTTATCATGAAAGGTGTCAGGAGTGTAAAGCAGGAGAGGCATAGGTTTGCAGGTTTGAATGACTTCAGCTGCGTAGTTGATACACCTGAACGGCGCACACGTACGGTTTCCCTTCAGTCATTTAATAAGGTTAGTAATTGCGTCATTATGTCATAATTCATATCCTCAAATTAGTGGGATTTGTTTTAAGTAAGCGAAAGAGAAAGCTGATTAACCCAGCACTGACACATAATTGGGTTATTACAATGCTATGTGGTGCGCTCAGTGGTCAATGATAATGTCAGTGAGGGGTAATAAAGACAGTTCAAGTGCATAGACTCATTTAAAAAAAGAGATTTATCTGTAGTACTTTTTATAGCTCTATGCCTGGAGAATTTAAAATTCTGGGAACTGCTGTCAGACCTCAGAGTCATGCAGTATAAAGCCATTACCATTTTTTTTTTCACATCAAGTACCAGTGGTTTTTGGTACTCTCTGATACAGATACTGACACAGAAATGAGTAACATACCAATCAGCGGTGTCATGGAACATTTTATTTAGCATGGTGATTAAAAATGAGCACAAGGGATTGTGAACTACACCATGACACAAGCAAAGTATAAACACTAACAAGCAAGGTGGAAAGGAAGTGTGTGCGGCTCGGTGCTCACAGATCTGAAGTGCTCTCATGTGTAACAGTACTTCTACATGCATGATTCACTGCTTCATGTGCTCATTTTTAACAACCATGCTTGCTGATACTGCTCTTTGTGTTTAGCTCAGCTCTTTTAATAAATATGCTGCTTAAACCTCATAGCAAGTTATTATCAGGTTACTACAGGTATTGTAGGAAGAAGCTGTAGATCCTCCTCTTGATATTTCCACAGTGTACAGTTCACAGTTTGCTTTCTTTGATCAAATCATGAAATTTACTGTCATTGCATGTTGTACTTGAGCAACGAGTGGTCACTTCGAGAATAAATGTACGATGACGTAGATAAGTATGAGAACCTTTTGCCGGTTTGGTTGGTGTGGTTCAATTCTCATTGCGAGCAAATTGATGTTCCACCAGAAATGAGATCTACTGTTGTTGGGATCTGGGATGCTTCTGTCCTCACTATGAGCAGCCGTCCAAGCGGCAGTTCCATGTTGTTATTTCTATGGAAGGTGCTCTCTAGAGATACTGTAGCTGTGCAAGATGGGTGGCTCTGTAGAGGTGGACCTGCACCCTATGTGGATATATAAGATATAAGATATAAGTGCTCATTCTAAGCTTACAAAAACACAACAATTTGTAGTTACAGGTAATTATAAACTAATGAAAACATACTTATGAATTCCAGAAGTATATTATGGAATATATATATATACTCCATTTCTGCTAATTGATACCCTCAAAATCCTACAAAGTTATCCTTTAAGCAGTTTCACTTTTGAAGTTCGCTTTATTTTCATTGTGTTTCATGAACACAAAGACAGTTGGAGTGAAGAATCTGTTTTTTTTCCGTTTCGGTGCTAACAATGAGTGAATTAGTGCCTACACCTTATATCCATTCATTAAATTTCAGTAAGCACATTATCCTAGTCAGGATCGAGAAATGAAATAAAAGAATCCTATCCCAGAAACATTGGGTGTGTACAGTATATTCACACCTAGGGGCAGCTTTGCATAGTCTCTCTACATAACTGCATGCTTTTGGGAAGAAATAAGAGAACCTAGTGGAAACAAACACATACATG
The DNA here is from genome assembly GCA_030068235.1 of Notoglanidium macrostoma. Classification (NCBI taxonomy): domain Eukaryota; kingdom Metazoa; phylum Chordata; class Actinopteri; order Siluriformes; family Auchenoglanididae; genus Notoglanidium; species Notoglanidium macrostoma. The sequence continues at coordinate 11,863,470 of JAQQZR010000011.1, forward strand.
AAGAGAGCATGTGAAACTCCACACACACTTACTCAAGCTCTGCATCAAACCAGAGACCCCGGGGCTGTGTGGCAGCAGCGCTATTCACTCTGCTTCCCATCTTTTATGTCCAGTTTTAAAATAAGTGAAACACTAGCCAAACAATTATTCACGGATGACCTTAAGGCTGAGATCATGTAAGGACTCTCAGGTGGGAACTAGGACGTTCGGAGTTTGAATAATCATGAGCATAGCTTTGGAAGGCAACGAGAGCTGATAGGTGTAGTTGACTGTAATCAGTATGGTAATGATCTTAAAACAAATTAACAAAATGCCCACAGTTGTTTCAGCTGCCTAGAGAAGCAGTACATATACTTGAATGTCCAGAGAATAGGACAGTTATTAGGCCTGATTAGCAGCTTTGGTGAACAGTATTCTGTTCAGGCAGTGGGTCAGTGTTGTTAATTCAGTCAGGTCTGCACTACATCTTTCACTAGGATCATCTAAACAGTTCCCAAACACATTGGAAGACCATCACCAGATGTCTCGTCTTGCTAATGTTAGGTTGCATATGGTTTTCCAGGCATCATAAGACAAAGCCCTCCAGCAAGCCTCCTGCATCCATCCGTCCTGTCACTGCACCAACAAAGCTGACATGAGCCTGTTTTGTACCAGAAGGCAGATGTATAGAGTGCAAAAAAAGTTTTACATTCGTTTTTGCTGAGGTTCGACAGATTCAGGTGACAGTGTGAACATTTCAATATGTATTGCCTTGAGCTTTCCGCTACTCGCAGAGTCAGGTGTGGAGGAATCAAAGAACTTAACTGTGCACCACGGCACTGGCTTTGTCCAAATATGTGTCAGCTGTGTGAAGCATATGGATCAGAGCTTCATCTACACCTGTGTGTGCCTGGTAGGTAAACTACAGGGGGTCCAGATGGTCTGTCATCATGGGTGGAGACTGTTTCAGGACTAGCCTCTCAAAGGTCTTTATGAGGTGTGAAGTGAAAAACTATTCAAAAAAAGTTGAGCAACCTACTGAGTAAACATATGCTTTAAAACATAGTCCCCAGTAGCAGAGATTCTTGTTTATTTCAAGTAATGTGAACAAATTTAAATCAGTTTTCACAGCAGAAGCAGGTCTGTACAACAAAAAATCTTATATGCCAAGCAAATGCTTACAATATTGGCAGGTAGCAAATGGTAATAGACTGCATGTCCTATTTATGTCCGTTTTAATCAGAGCCACACCACAGCACTGCTGAATTCTGGATTCTGATTAGTCAGAAGATATTAATTCTATTCAAACACAAGTTATATATTAAGGCATTGTTTGTTTAGTAGCAGCTCATTCCCAGGAATTTGTACAACAGATATTGTATGGCTGACACATAAACTGATTAAGACAATGCAAAATTTATTTTTAAGTTCATGTGGTGAGATTTTCTGAGAGGAAAGGTTAATTTTACATTTCTGGAAGGAGTCTCCAGTGTCAGAGTTTTGTAGCCGTCAGAGGTAAAGCTGCAAGTTTTCTGACACTGGAAAGGAGTTTATACTTTTTTTAGGCTATTAATTTCAGTACAGAGAAAAAAATTGAGACTTGTGAGGGAAGTTTTTAGTTGCTATAATGCTAGTGATAGCAAGAACAAACATGTTTTGTAGATGCTCCACAACATTAAATTTTAACATTAATGGATAAAATGTACAACCTTTTTGTCCTTTAGTATAGAAAAAATGTAGTCATTGGCAAATTTCTGGGGCAGAAGGTAAATAAAATACTTGGGGTAGTGGTGTTATAGGAAAATCATCTACTTGGGTGTGGTAACAGTAACAGCCACTAATGCTTGAATTGTTTCTTGTAAATGAGTTTTTGACTTACACTATTGCTACTGGGTGGTGCTACCAGCAGTGCTCATTGTTGATAGGCTGTATATGTATCATTCATAAACATGTTTAGCAATCAACAACAACAAAAACAACAGAAAAAGAATTTTCTGGTTATATGGAGTGATGGCGAGAGGCTTTAGAGTGTTAATCCCAATCCTACAACGTTTTTGCTTTTGTCTTTTTTTCCCTCCTTAAGCCGTTGAAATGTTAGTGCTGTTTGTGGTCTAGATATTTTGTATTGTTACTATTCACAAATTTTAAAACCCTTAGTTATTTAGCCTTACTGTCAGTACGTTTATGACAGTTGTTTTGAATTGTAAAGTGAAACACATGAAAATGCATTACCAATGATTGATTTGTTATTGTGTTGTTCTTCAGTAGTTAATGAGGATATGGAATAGTATTACATGGTAACTGATTAGTAATTACTGAAATGGTAGTGTTTATTAGAAAGTAATGTTATTTAAAGTATTTAGAATGTTTTGAATGTATGTTGTTAATGGAGGACATTTGTTCCTCACTTCTACCTAACAGCCTTGTACTCTTATAGGTTATTGGTGTCCATTTCTTTCTTTAGACCTTGACTGGCTAAATATAAACAACAAACCAAGCCTCTGAGGAAACCTATAATAATTCATATAGACATTTACTGATACTGGAGTAGGTTAAGGTATATTAGTTGGTAGATTTCCAGATAGAAGGTACTGGGGATTAAAGTTGATGTGACTCTAAACGGCTTAAGATTCATTAAGACTCAGTAAGTACAGCTAAGTTAATAATGGTTATAATAATAATAAAAAATAATAAAAGTTAGAATTCCTACTAACTAATTAAGCAATTAACTAGTACTTATTAATAGTTAATAGGAACAGGATGTGTATTAATGAAGAACTACTTATTCAGTCCTGCTCAGTTCCTGCATTGTTGCCTATGAGTTGTTGAATAGTATTGTATAGTGTTACCCTTTTTTAGTATATTTTTAGTACCTTTTTTAGGCTTTTGGACATTTGAAATGGTCAGAGACTTTAAATAGTCCACATGAATCAATATTTATCTTGATTTATTATATATGCAATATAATGTGTAAATGAACCCTGATGTGTCATTGGAAAAGTTCAGTTAAAACTTTGAACTTGTTCATATTGATGTCCTTATACTAAACCTTTATAGCTTTTATAGCTTGGTCTTGAGGCAACCTGAGCTGTTCGAAAATGGATGAAGAAAGAGGGAATTAAAAGCAGTCAATTTATTCAGCAGATGATATCTTTTAATTTTTCTTTTTTGTAACGTCTAGTCCTTCGACCTGGTGAAAAAAGTGATCATATTGTAAGCATGGGGAGTATGATGTTTCTCAGCTGCTGCTAAAAAGCCTGCCAAATGCCTCAAAAGGCCAAATTCAGGACTTGTTTCAGAAATGGAACACTATTCAGTTTTTATGCGGCCCATCTGCAACTCTATTCAGCGATCTAAAAATACTCCGGCGCTACAGCAGAGAGGAATCATTTCTCTTTTCAACCAGGGAAAGCCTGAGGCTGGCTGATATTTCCAAGGCCAGAGAACAAACTGTATGTACCATGACTGTGTTCACCTTAAATGGGCAAATGAAACTTTGACCCACATGCAAAAACAACAGCAAAAATGTGGCAAAAATGTACTTACTGTTTTGGTTTATGTTTATATATATAATTGTACCACATACCAAGGTGTCTCAGAATTTGCTGAAGCAATCAGCAGTCACAAATTTTTTGGAATTTATTATTTTAATTTATTATTTTATTGTGACTAAACTCCATAAGCAAGAAAATTATGAGAATCATTATTAATAATAGTTATTTGTGCAGTATTTTCAAAACATAATGAAGAAGCTAAGTTAAACTATCAAAAACTATCAACTTATATCAAACTATTCATAGGCACCTTTTACCTTAGAAAGATCCTGTTGATATGAGCTGATCTGGAATCTATCCATCTGCAGATGGACTTTATCCTGGTCAGGGCTGTGGTGGATCCAGAGCCAGTCCTGGGAAACTGTGCACAAGGCCAGTGAATTCCCTACAGATCGGATGCTGGTTTATTGCAGGGCACCATACATGCACACATTCACAATTAGAGACAATTTAGTGTAGATGCCTTTTTTCAGAAGTGGAAGGAAACCCATTGAAACCCATGTGAACAGGCAGTAACCTGAGCTCAGGATTGAGCCAGGGACCCTGGCGCTATGAAGCAGAAATGCTGCCACTGCACCACATGTGCCCCTTGCCAAGTTATACTCGTACATGTTTAATATGGATTTAAAAGCAGAATTAATTCATGTCAAATATTTTTTTCTACAAAAAGTGACAGTGAGACCAAAAATATAAAATACGCAACTTCTTCAAGATGGTGGGCTTGACCAGTGAGGGATTGACTGTTTCTTTGTTATTATAATATAAATAATAATAGTAACTAAGATGGTTCAAAGATGTTCCAGAACTATAAATGTTAGACAAATTAAATGGAAAAATGGGTTGTTCTTTAATAAATAAAAAATGCAATTGGGACAGGCTATTATTAGAAACTAATCCAGTTAAGGGTGGTAACAATAACTTCAATTCATCACACCACCCTGCCGGTGATTATTTTACTATAACAGCACAGCACAGCACAGAGTGTTTCATTCCTTAGTTGTTAACATTAATTATGGTTTAAAAATAGTTCATGTAAACTAATGTGATATTGTTACTAAAGGGAACCTTAATGTAAACTGTCAGTTGTCCCCATTTTTAATATTTTATTTAATATTTACTATTTGAGTTCAGTGTGTGATTATTATGGCTAGCTATAAGCTTCCACCTTATTAGCTTTTTAGATCCAGTAAAATCTAAAACAAAAAAACAAGAATTATGATTATAAGAGGATAGTGAACATTTTATGTTTGCCCAGACTATTTCTTTAAATGAGAAATCTCACTGCCTTTTTACTCTTGAGACACCCTGTATCTTCTGAAAACATAAACAATGTATTAACTGTAAAAACATTCATTCTGTCCATGACGAGAGAAGGTGGGGATGGGGATGGGGGGGCTTGAGGAAACTGCTCCGAGTCTGTTTGGCATGTGGCCCAGTCAGACGCAATCTCTCAGGAGCACCTGGATGATCACACTCACGTCCCGCTAGGCCACAGTTCACAGACAGGACAGCTCAATTACAGCGCTAAGCACAGATTACACCTTGCAATAACCATACGGACAGAACAGGGCATTATTCACGGCAGGAAGGACAGCATCTGTATGCTTTCAGGGCAGCAGTCAACTTCTGTTTTTTTATTGAAGGGAACTCTGAATTATATCTATATATATATATATATATATATATATATATATATATATATATATATATATATATAAAATCTCCCCGGACTCTGGATGAATATAGTGGTATCTTAGCCCCACATGGAATAATGATCACATTAAACATACCACTTTATCAGCTGCAAATGTCATGGCAGGATTTAATTAGTGTTATAACAGCTTTTTATAAAGCTTTTTAAAATCTTTATCGGCCAAGTACCTCTGGCTGACATCATTGTGTGAGGTATATGCACTATTTTATTAGTTGCACAGACTCAGGTATAAAAACTACACATTCTTTGCACTTAGCAAGAATATAGTCAATCAGCTGAGATGTGTTTTGTGTCTGTTGTTTGCTTCCTCAGTTTTGCTTTGGGGTTACAAGGCTAATGTAACTCTAACGTAAGTAAGAAGTCTATGAAAATGTTTCATAAATATATGCCATATATATATACACCAATATATGCATTTATATACACATTTGCTTTTGATTTTTAAAGTAAAAAGAAACATCTCTGCAGCAAACCATTAACACATAACAGTTTTCTCCAAAAGTTAATGCACAAGTACTTTATATTTCATTAATGTAGGTTGTATAGTGTAGATAGTGACTGTGGCCTGTGCAAAAGTTTGGACACCCTTCCAGATGTACACCGATCAGCCATAAGATTTAAACCTCTGAGAGGTGAAGTGAATAACAGTGATTATCATGGTACAATGGCACCTGTCAAGGGGTGGAATATATCAGGTGGCATGTGAACTCTCAGTTCTCGATGTTGAGGTCTTTGAAGCAGGAAAAATAAGGATCTGGAAGACTTTGACAAGGGATAAATTGTGATGGCTAGATGACTGGGTCAGAGCATCTCCCAAATGGCAGGTTTTGTGCGGTGTTCGCTGTGCATGATCATTGATGAACAGTGCATTGCAGCTTGCTGCATATGGGGCTGCGTATCCACAGACCAGACAGAGTGCCCATGCTGACCCCTGTCCACTGCCGAAAGTGCTTACAATGGGCACTTGAGTGTCAGAACTGGACCATGAAACAATGTAGATGAAGTTGGCCTGGTCTGTATACGGTATATAGGCCAATGTAATATACAGTACTGTGCAAAAGTTTTAGGCAGGTGTGAAAAAATGCTGTAAACAAAGAATGCTTTCAAAAATGGAAG
>JAQQZR010000011.1:11876573-11895139 GCA_030068235.1 Notoglanidium macrostoma
TTTTGTGTTGTCTTGTATGTAGCACCTTGGTCCTGGAGAAACGCTGTCTTGTTTCACTGTAAACTGTATTACATGTACAGTATATAGTTGAAATGACAATAAAAACCACTTGACTTGACTTGACTTGACTTGACTGCAAATAAATGTTCACCTGCACTTGCATCTGCCTCCATTTCCCATCTGTGACAATCTCATGTTTTTACCCAAATAATAAATTGTAAGTCAGTTATTAATTTTAGCTATTTTAAGTAAATCATTAGAATATACTTAATGTACTTATGTCATTAACGGATGAATGTTAAGTAAAAATATTTTGTGCCTTTGTTAATTATATGCTAAAAAAAACACTCAACAATGTTACTTTCAGCCTTCCAACAATAAAGTAACCTTATTAAAAATGAGGTATTGTTGCCTGAGAACTCATTTTTTGAATGTATGTTCAAAATGAAAATTCAATGTTGAAAAATTACTTTAAAAAATTTGTATTTTGTTGCATTATTAAAATGTGTATAAGAATCAGCTGAGAGGAGTTAACCATTTACCATGCTTCTGAGTTAAAGGGCACTGTAAATGATTGTAAAAGGGCACTTTTTTCTTTTCCCTTAAAGATGTATTTAATATCACTCTCTCTCTGAAGGCCATCCACATTTAATTTCCTGTGTGTCTGTAGTAAACTGTGTGGCATGGTGGTTCAGCAGTGTTGCTGCCTCAAAGCTTCAGGGTCCCAGGTTTAATCCCGAGCTCAGCTTACTATCTGACTGGAGTTGACATGCTGATGATGTGAATGTGTTTGTGAGTGTGTGTAAGCATAGTCCTCTGTGATGGGTGGGTGTCCCCTCATGAGTGTATTCCTGCCTCATTCCCAGTATTCCTGGGATAAGCTCTGGATCTACTGTGAATCTGATACTGATAAAGTGGTTACTGAAAATGAGTGTGTGTGTACAGTATGCCTCATCGTGCACTTACGAAGAAGGGCCATTTATTTCATCCTTATTGTCACTGTGAGAGCCCTAAAAGCCCAAAAGCAGGTGTTAAGAAACAGTGTGAATGTAAACAGTTTTGCCTGAGGTATTTTAGCCCCCTCCTTCAAGAGCTGCATTTAAACACACAGTTCAAGTAGCTTCCTCAACCCCGATTTTTCCATATGGCATCTGGACAAGCTGCTCTAAACTCATGGAGATGCATATTTCTGAAATGTGTATTTCTCTTGGCTCTGGTCTTGTCAGCTTGCAATTAGGCATGCGCTCAAATAACAGCGTGTGTCAGAGTTGCATATTGTCTCGGGGATGTGCTGTCTGCCAAGAAGACGGGAGGTGTGAAAAGGAGGAATGACCCTGCTGTCTCTCATTTAGAAGCTGCAGCTCACTGGGAGTCGATCACTTTCACTTTCAACCGATCTCTCTCTCTCACACACACACACACACACACACACACACACACCCACACCCACAAACACACACACACACACACACACACACAGACAGCTCTCTTTCTCCTCAAGCACTGGGTGCGAATATTAAACTTTCATCAGGAACCTTCCATGTTTTATGTTACATAGACGACTCGTACCACTACCACGTCGACACTCATTGAGTTTGAGATGTAAACCGTCTCCTGAAGAAATCCTCATTCAAATTCAATTAGTGTCTCGAGGACAGAGGACACAAACCTGAGATTTATTTCTTGGTGAAATATCAATTAGTCAGCAGTTAATCCCAGTAATGGAGGCAGCACTATTTGTTGCATGCACATAGGAAATTCGAGTGAGTTATTAATCACGTCACACATTCAACGAGCCAGCTTCGTATTGTTTGGCCATCAGTGTTTGGCTTCCTCCCTCAAACATGTGCTCCAAATGAGGCATCTAATGTGTTTCCGTGCTATTCCAAGAGCACTGTTCTGATGGAGTGTGACCTTCAGATGAGCAATGGTTCATGTACAAGAGTCAGGGGAGAGTGAATAAAGGCAGCATTTCACTTCTGACAATAAGCTCAATTCATCTGTGTTCACCTAAACCCTTAAAGGCACAGTCTGGACAAAAATCATATGTATCTATTTGTCCCCATTCAATTAGTTTTGCATGGAAACTTCTGTATAAACTTCTACCTTAAACAGTATCCAGTTCAAAGTGTTGTGTTACCCTGGCTAGCTTGTGTGATTTAGGAGACAGTGGAACTCATCTATAAACATTTATATCGCTGCGCTGTTGGATTCTCAAATTTGTTTAGTCAAAAGGTGTTGATTAATTTCAGATAGAAGTGACCAGCAAATCACAGCTTGTTCTAATACATGATCGTTTCTATAGTAACAGCTCATTCAAGATTCAAGATTCAAGATCCTTTATTTATCACATGCATAGTTATACAAGTACAACACACAGTGAAATGTATTCCGAACCGCTCCTTTTAACTGTGCAAACATTATAAACATTAAGTACGTTTTAAATTAAAATCAGAAATTTTCTGAAACAAATAAAAATAAAGACATTTTCTGAACACAATAAAAATAAAGAAATGAGTAGAGATAAAATATGTAATATATAAAATATAAAAGGATTAGCAGCAACATGTACTTTGTGTAAATGGGAGGTTAAAGTGCATTCTGCCATATTAGCACAGCAAACAGAGTAATTTAACAGAGTGACCAGAGTAATATAAACAGTATTGTAGCAGCATGTACAGTGTAGCAGTGTGTGATGTATAATGAATCAGATATGATATGAAATGATATGAATGTTCTGAAATATGACAAAGAATATGATATGAGGCTATAAGATGGCGCGGCCACGTCCGGATGCCTTCCTGACCGCTCCGCACAGACTGTGCTCTTTTTTAGTTTTTTATTTATTTACTGTTTTCTTTCATGTTCCAAAGTCAGCTGGTTTAATAGTTTATGATAGCAGAACGCTTCTCAACATTTGTAATAACTCTGCACATGCAATCTCGGACACTTTTAAACCCGACCCATCATGGCCGACTGACATCCTGCGCGACTCGGACATCAACAATGGATGCGGTGCTCGCCCGCGGCGTAGAACAAAGAAACGCCGGGGGACACGTGCTGGCGTCCGAAACAGGCTGAGACAGCAAGCGCACCGTGCACCACTGCCTAGTATCCTGCTGGCTAATGTACAGTCACTGGAGAATAAGCTGGACGACCTAAGGGCCAGAGTCACTTTCCAACGGGACATGAGGGATTGTAACATTCTGTGCTGCACTGAGACATGGCTGACCCCCACCGTGCCGGACCGTGCCATAAATCCATCAGACTCATTCTCGATGTAACATCTATAGTAACAGCTCATTCATAGGGACTTGTACATAAGACACGCCACAGAATCTGAGTAAGGATAAATGGATTAAAAACTTTTTGGTTATTTAAATGAACATAACATATATACATATAGTATAATAATTGATGAGGTGAGGTGTGCTGTAAGGAAATGTTTATTTACCATCGATGGAAGGAGTCACCACCACCCCACCATTGATTATTTTGCTATAACAGAATGCTCCATGAGGTTTTATTTCTAACAAAGAGAACTTCACCGTGTAACTCAATGGGGAAATGTTATGAGGATTGCATCTTGGAAAACCAGAATTGCTTTTTTGGTGGCATCGTTCTGGCCCTTAGATTCTGCCTCCCAAAGTTTGATTGTAATGGAAAGTACAGTTAAGTCACATCAACCTATTAACTTTCTCAGAATGTTGTGCTGCTATAGAATGGTTTACTCTACTAAGGCCAACACGGGACCAAATATGTATGTTCTACCTCTCAGTTTAGTAACTGTTAATCGTTTCATTTCATTTTATTTTAGCCTCATCATTCCTTTCCCCAGCACTATTCTAAATAAAAGTACATCCACACATTGAAGCAAGTGCTAAACTATAAACTATATAATATTATTTAACAAAAACTTGTTTTGCTCTTTCATCTTTTCTATTTTCATCATGTGACCTTGATGTTAGTGTTTTTGGTTCAAGCATTCTTTTGGTTTTTGGCTTGCTACCAATTTACCTCTTCAGGGGACCACTGAGATTTTGTTAGCGTTATTAGAGGTGTCAACCAACAAGGTCCCATAAAGAGAAAAAATACAAACTCAAGCGTTCCTTTTTTATTATTTCTTTTCTTGTTTACAGTTTTATTGCTCCTTGTTTTATTTATTAATCCTTTGTGAAGCTGATTTAAGACCACAATACAAGTAAAGCTGATTAGATGTAAGATGAGCTTCCTTCATCGGAAGTTGGAAGTTTCCTTCATTGGAAATCTAAAGCAGCAGTTTACAGACACTAACCATGACTTGGCTGCTAGTCTACATTTGAAGTAAGCTTGCCAAACTATTCTTTGCATAAAGAGCATAAAGCACACATTTTGTTATGCTAAAGGTTCTTGAAGAACTCCTCAAGATACAGATTTTGCGGATTTGTAATATGGGTTTCATATGCCAACATAAATATCATTTAATTACCTGGTCAGTTGATTTTATGAGTGGTGTAAGATGAGGTAATGTGATGAATTATAACCTACAGAATGCATAAGTGCTGAGATTAAGTTAAGGTTTACTAGTGCGGTTGTAAAACCTTAACACACAAGAATGGAGAGATTTGAGTTGCATGCTTGCGTTCGTGACATTATTTAAGAATATATCGCTTTCCTTTTATCCAAGCCCACGGAAACCAGCTGTGCGCAAGGGCAGGCCTTTCTTGGTATCACAGCCACTGGAACTTGGTCAGGAAAAAGATGTAATGAGATCTAAGGCATTAAATAAAAAAAGTCCCAAGGAGATTTACTTTCGCCAAACAGCTCTGGCTGACCACAGTTCAAGCCTTCAGTCTGATTTATGAGATACTTTATCTGATTTAATGAGCATTTCTACAATTAGCTTAGCCTGTATTGGAGAACCTAGAACCCGCAAGTCCTCTATCAGTCATGACCTGTGAAAACACAGCTGCTGTTTTTTAACGACTGCAAACCCAGGGTTGCTTTTTAATGGGCCAACAGCACGACGCAGTCACAGGCATGGCTCATTACGGCATCTTGGAAGCGTGGTTACAGGTTCCCCTCTTTTGTGGCATTTCTGCCACTGACTTTTAGATGAATAATATATCGTCCCTCAAAATAGCCTATCCCACACTGTAGGTATGATTGCAGTGAGTGGAGGAGGATTGGAAAATCAATTAGGGCCAGGAGGCAGCCTGTTGTCACTGACACTGACACTGGCATTAGTGGCTTAATCAAGAGTGGTGTGAGGCTTCTGGAGCCGAGGATTCTGGGTTCAGAATGTAACTCCCTGCTGTGCTGGCATATTGTTTCCATTTCATCAGTCAATTTACTTAAAGTAGGGGTGATATATCATGAGCAAATGGTGTCACCAAAAAGTGAAGCAACTTTCCTAGCCTATAAATTTCTAGACTATTATAATTTTAATTTCATCATGGTATAAAGTAGTCACTAATTTGTCAATATATTACCCTACGTTCACATTAGTCAGTCATATCGCCTGTAATTTGTCTCTTGTGGGCATGTAATGACCGATACGGTTGTCACCCTGTCCAGTGCTTTAAATCTTTATTTAGCTTTTACAGCTAACTAATTTAAAACAAATTAAGTAACGCCCTAATCAGTGTGAAAATTGGCTGATTGATTTATGTCTTACCCATTAACTTCATACTAGACTCATTCTCAGCTATGTGAATTTGCTATTTTTTTTTTCAAATGTGCATGTCAGAAAGTGAATGGGAAGTAATTGCAGTTAAGAATTAAAGTAGTAAGTGGGGAATTGAAGAAACATCAGACCACATGTGCAAGAGGATTGAAGATCATTTGAGACAGTCGTTTGGATTTGGGCTACTTTGTTACTGTGCGCATCTAAAATTTAAATGAAAAATTCACCTCCTGCAGCTGATCTGATTAGATTGATGATGACATTTGACTATGAGAGCTTTATCCCCCCTTAAATCTCTTTAGAAATACACTGCCAAATCTTTATATCGCCACTCTTTTGCAATCACGTTTAAATTTTTTATTTATGAATACTACTGCATAGCTATATTACTCTAGGCTATTTTGTGCAGATTCATAACATACATAATTACGTTCAGGTTGTTAACACTGCAAAATGTAGAAATGCTCAAAGATGGTAAATATACTCAGTGACAAAAAAATTAAGCAACCAGAAGGAATGGTCCGATTTTTATGTAAATTGGTATACATGCAGACCAGCGATGGGTATGTAAATGATTCGATTTGCAAGGAAGTGGCACGTCTAGTCAACAGACACAGAGGATGCCTCGTAGATGCATTAGACAGTGGGTTTGCATGAGGCCGGGTGGTTGTATCATGTAATTGCCCAGCATGTGGGGCATACAGATGTCACAGCAGTCCGATGTTTGAACCAATGGGCACCCAAGACAACCACACCAAGGGAGGCTCGTTGTATTGTGCACCAAGCATTACAAAACCCCATGACATCTACTCCTGCCAACCAGACACAGGTTTTGGACTCTCTACAACACCCAGTGTCATTCCGTACCATGTCTCAATGACTGGCATCAGCTGGACTACGGGTTCACAATTCCAATTCGTAGGCTGCCATTGACACTAGTGCGGAGACGGCTGCGTTTGCAGTGGTGCCGTAACCGGGACTGATGACAAGTGGCATCATACCATGTTCCACTATGAATCTTGGTTTAGCATTACCGCGGATGACCATCGCGTGCGTGTATGACAGCCAGGTCCCCCGATCTTTCCCCATTCGAAAATGTATGGGATCAGTTCAGATGTCAATTCAGACCCAGTGCCAATCAGCAGGATCTTGAGGGCCAGTTACAACAGCTGTAGGCCGACTTGCCACAGGAGAGGATACAACAGCTGTACAACTCCCTTCCACACCGTATTGCCATATGTATCCAGGCCCGTGGGGTGCCACACCCTATTGACATGGAACCAGCAATGTGCTCTGTTGTCCATTTGATTTGATATTGTAGTCATTGTAATCATTACAGTCTCATGACCTTTCACCATGTACAGGTTCATTTCATTTCCACCACTCTGTCTGGGTGCTTAAATTTTTTTTGTCACTGACTGTATTTATGCAAAGACACTGTACTTTAAATGACATAGTAAGGCTTTGCATTATTCATAAAATAGCATTGTGACTACAAATATATTTTTATAATTTAAATAATGTCCAATTCTTGTTCTGTATTGTCCCTACTTTAAACTTCGGCATAGTCTAGAGTGCAGACTGATACTAAATTACATTATGATGTAAAGAGGTTCTTATTTTCCAAGGTCATGACTCTAATGGCAATATGAAATGTTATACTTTAATATGTGTAGTATAGGAGGAAGAAAACACTTCAGGATGTACTGTCCTAATAACGTTCCAGTGTTCAGCTATATGGTAAAGATTTGTTCATGTTTTTACAGATGACTGGAAGCTTCACCATGTCTAAGCTCACATTAGAACATCTGTGTGACTTTACTGAACAATTGAATGTGTTTAAGATGGATATTTATATGAAGGATTTTGCATGACCCAGATGTTAATTACAACTTAGTTCTAGACATAGAACATACATTTGATTATAACATTTTTTTTTACATAGATTAATAGCATAGATTTTTTTTTTCTGCTAGTGTATTTCTTTAAAGAGCAAGACTAGCATAGACATTACATTTTTTATGAAGTATTAAGGTCAAGCTGATTAAAGCTCACTGTGCAACAAAGTAATTAATTTGTTTCACATTGCGCGTTATGTCTGAAGATATACTGTATAATGAGACTGTCAAATCTGCAACGTAGATTGAAGCTCAGGTCACTTAGATTACATTGAAATAAAATAGTTCATAGTTTTTGTGTTTTTTTCTTTCAATTTTTTTATTATTAGCAGAGCTTCTCACAGAAAACTACTCCATATGCAGCAGTAATTTCCTCATTCCCACCCCCACTTATCCGGAAACAGCGCTCCGCAGCGCCCGGCATCTCAGGAGCATTAAGTGGGAAGAAACAGCATACTGGCATGGTGACATGTTGCTAAGCAACAAATGACTGATTTTATTAATGTTGGACTACATGTTGCTCATGAAAAGGAGGATGTGCAGCTTTAGGAGGATATGAATCAGAGCCGACCTGCCTTGCATTTTGTTTTCTGTTGTGAGGACTCGTGAAGTAGCAATACAAACCACTAAATCCACTAGACTATGAAATGAGATTAAAGAAGGAAATTAATAAAAATTTTCTTCGCAAGCTGGACTAATAGAGTCTACCTCAGGCCCAACCCGACTTTTTCGAAGAATGCAGGAGTTTATCAGCATTTTCGTTCCAATCGCATTTCATTTCACAGTCTGCTGTAAGTCTGAAACTTTGTGAGATTTATCGTTTCCAGAAAGCACATGCAGTTAATTAAGGCAGATTTGGTTTATACCCAAGACTCCAACCTTTAAAGCCATGCTTCAGAGCCATTACTGTAAGTTTGTCAACAGTGAAACGATCCATTGTAGAAATGAATGCATTCACTTACCTGCATCTAACTAGAACCATAAAGCACTGGTGCACCCTGCGGTTTGGTCAACCTTGTACACACGCCAAACACAATTAAATTGAACATTCAAATGTGGTTAAACTGCTATGCTTCTAAGGTCACATATGGTTTTTATGGTCAATCAAAGCCCATAGTCAAAGAACGATATTAAAGAAATTATTCAACAAAAAAATCAAATTTATAGTTTCCCCCTTATGCCTAACATAGTTGAGCCAAGTTAGGTTTTGCATCCAACATTTTCGTCATTGGTGAAGTCTTGTGTAGTGAACAAATAATGGATGTCTCTCAATATCCTAAAATCCATATAAATCTGGGCCTTAAAACCCATTAAAGACTTTGTAAAGTATATTCAGAGATTTGTTTCTAAACACCTTATGCATGTTACAAAATAGTTATGTGAAAAGACTGTAAACTATATATAACGGAATTGTGGAGTTAAATAGTTTTTCATCATTTTTGTGTTCTGGATTTTTTTAGCTGATCAGAAATGGTGGCTCAATGGTACACTGGAGCAATCATTTTAACATAACCCCTCCCCTTACACTACAACTTAGAAACATTGGATCGTATTAGTATCGATGGTTTTCCCACTTCTTTGTGAGTTATTAAACTTGCTTCATGTCTAAGATTTCAGCACAGCACCAGCACACAATGGCAACTCCGGATCTGAAATGATGCTATTTTGTTTCTCAGCATGACTCCTAGGCATATGCACACTGGAGCAAACGGATGGTCTGTGAGGGTTAGCTCGTAGCCTATCCCATAACCTACCTCATGCGGCAGCTCTCTTGTACCCTTCTTCTTTCTTTCTTTCTTTCTTACGCCGCCTCGAGGGTTATTCTGCTGGGAGTTTCAATATGCAGGATCTGCAATTGGCTAGAGTATAGGCATTTGAAGGTGTAATCCTGACATTGATATCCGATTTTGAGCAGATTGGCTTGTCCATAATGTAGATATTCAGTGAATGGTTGAATATAATAAACAAGTATGCTTGGGCATGGTCTGATTTCTGCGCTTTCAGTGGACATGCCCCCAGTTTCTCCGAGAAGAT
The DNA here is from genome assembly GCA_030068235.1 of Notoglanidium macrostoma. Lineage (NCBI taxonomy): Eukaryota > Metazoa > Chordata > Actinopteri > Siluriformes > Auchenoglanididae > Notoglanidium > Notoglanidium macrostoma. The sequence goes on from JAQQZR010000011.1 coordinate 11,886,171, forward strand.
AATACTGCTTATTTTTTCACCATTTTGAAATCGAATTATATATACTTTTAATCATTTTTTAATCATTCAAATTTGGTTGCGTGTTTAATAACACATTTTTCTGTGGTGTGATTGTGATAAACTCAGAACACATACAGGTTTTCTGCTTTACATGGTCTTTAAGTGATAACACACAAGCATGCTGATGTGCTTAAGGACATACTGGAACTTCCTGTTATCTATAAATTGATCTAATCTTCACTGTGTAGCTAAACTATGAAATGCTATTTCCAAATTAAACTTTCATGTACACTTCCAGTCAAGCTTTCGAACATGCTGGAAGCTTTTTTTTTTGTATTCTCACTGCTGATGTTTACAAAATATTGATTAAGATACATTTCGGATTATTACTCTGTACCAACTCTTTTTCTTTTCAGTTGGAGTAAGTTCCTTACTCCGGTGGTTCTCTTCCCTTTTGTACCTGTGCTTTCCTCAAAATTTTTCAACTCCCTCTAAGAATCTAACTAAAGCACCTCAGATTCTTTGTGCAGGGACATGACTGCTATAAATACATCACATTGCTACCTTGAGATAGTTGAACTGGAGATATCTGAACAACTGGTCTCAGTTGGAGAAGAACTGGAAAATGCTGGATGACAAAGGTGGGTTCGAGTTTATGCAGATGGAGATCAATTGCAGTGCCTGACTCAGAAAGATGCAGCTGGTTTGCTCCCATGAGGTTTTAATGTCATGTGTCATGGCGATGGAGCCACAGCGCCAGCGAAAGTTGGACAAAATTTCTAAGCAGCATACATTGTTCTAAATCCAGCATGCATCAAGTTAAGTCAGTACTGTGCAGTACCGGATTAAGTTGTACACAGGTATTATCTCCTTATTAAGTATGCTGAAGCCTTAAGCAGGTTAAGCAAACTGCTGCATTAGTTTGTAGCTCATCTTTCCTCGCAGCTACTCTCTCTTTCAGCTTATAACGACAACATGATAAATACTGAAAATGTAAGCGATATTATGGAAAATTAATTCTCAAAAATAAAAAAAGAACAATATAACAAGAATGTGCAAAGAAATTTTGTACATTTTTGAAAGATTTTGTAATACATATTTCTTTTAATATTTTACCATAGGCTTGTGTGTTTTTAATACTGATGAAATGATACTGTGAAACCAGCCCTGCAATAGCTTGGCGACGTGCCCCGGGTGTACCCTGCCTCTTGCATGAAGTCAGCTGGGATTGTCTCCAGCTCCTTCCGCAACCCTGACGGATAAGTGGTATAAATAATGGATGGCTGGATGAATGGATGGATGAATGGATGGATGGATGAGCACTGAGAAACCATGATATTTTTAGAACAGGTTATCATACTGCAAAAATGGCAAACTCTAACTCCCCAACACTCATAAATAGCAGAAATATGATTTATTTAGTGATTGGTTAAGATTTATAATGAGAAATATCCATGACAACACTGAGATAAAGACAAAATCCTCATATAATTAAAGTGACACTGATGTCAAGCACCACCTCGCTTAATCGTGGAAACATAAGCACAGGATAAATCCGACGACTGTCACGCAGAGGTGGTAGCTTTATGAGCTGTGATTACTCAATTACCATGCTTAAGTAGGATTTTGTATTAAATTCGCAAGTGTTGCTTGATGATACCTCAGTATTTTTTTTTTAAATAGTTTCCATTTGGTTCTGCTGAATTAGTTACAGTCCATATTGTGACTGATTCATTTTTCATGTACAATTTGCTTTTCTTATTTCTTGTCATGCGCTGTTTGGGGAATAGTTTATGCTGGCCGTTTTGATTATGGTTTCAGTTTGTCCTTGAAAAGAAGTTTGGTCAACATACCTATAGAGACATACTCGTCTGTATGCGTCATACAATGAGACCTTTTGTTTGGAATTGGATGCAGTGGAATGAAGCACATTTTGACATTTGTGGCTCCAAACACATGCGTCACAGCTTGAAGTAAGCTGCTGGTGTATCCCAGCACAGAACATTATTAAAAATATCAGACGTCCAATCTTTCCAACATGTGTTTCCATGGAAACACAGCATACTTGTAACATGACCTGTAATGTGATATTCAGAACATCGATGTATGTCAGTTATACATTTATTTATCGTCCGTTTTGTAACATTATCTCAAATGTATGAGTTTAACAAAGCAAAGGGCTGACTGATTAATCCAAATCATCCAGGAAGTTGTCCTCTCCTGGAGGGTTTGACTCCTTCCTCCTGCCTGAGGACAGTAATGATTCCCGGGGAAAGCTTGGGGCTGATGGAGGAATAATAGGCCTGCTCTGGTTCCCATGTGGCGGAGTCTGTGGTCCTATCTAGTGACTCATACACTCCTTTATCTTGGGTTTGAGCAGAGGCGAACCTCAGCATGCAAACCACATTTTATAAAAAGCGACGCAGCCAAGATTTTATCCTCACAGTAGGCCAGGCACGTCGTTAATCACATCCCAGTTTGTCAGCTTGGAATGCTGGGCGTTTTCTAAGTGAGCTCTCAGATGAACTGTAAAGACGCACTGACATACTGACTAACTAATTAATGATAAACTGCAGTCTTTTATGCTATCATTAGAACAATATAAGGTCATAATTCATAATTTGTAAGTTCACATTTTATACAATGGACAAAACAGTTAGCCTTAAAAAAGCACTATTGTCACCCTGATAAAAGAAAAAAATATTTTATTTATTCCCTATTATTCATTAACAGTTCCCACTTGACATATGGTTAAATTAAACAGCACAATAGTAGCATAACGCTAAATAATTTGCCGGCATTTTTAATTGTTGGTTTACAAAATATTATGATTAGCCTGCCTTATAATTTGAACTACATATTTACACAATACTATGGTTAGCCTAGCTAGCTATGTTAGCTAGCTTCTTGCCAACTTAACTAATAGTTTTATACACTGCAATAGGCAGCATAATATTATGTAGCTTGCTATCAGTACTAGGGCGACACGGTGGTGAGGTGGTTAGCACTGTCGCGTCACAGCAAGCAGGTCCTGGATTTGATCCCCGGGTCACCCAGGGTGCCTTTCTGTGTGGAGTTTGCATGTTCTCCCCGTGCATGCATGGGTTTTCTCCGGGTGCTCTGGTTTCCTCCCACAATCCAAAGACATGCAGATTAGGTCAACTGGCTACTCTAAATTGCCCATAGGTGTGAATGCGAGCGTGTGTGGTTAGTTGTATGTGATGGCCCTGTGGTGGACTGGCGAAGTCTGCTGAGATTGGCTCCAGCTTCCCCCGCGACCCAGACGGATAAAGCGGTATAGATAATGGATGGATAGATTGATGCTATCAGTACTGCTTTAATTAAAATTAGTCCAATGTTAGACAGCTATGATTTTTAACTGCTGGTTTATGCAATATTATTATAACATATACCTCAAAGCACTTATAACACCCCGCACTGCACCACGCTCTCTCCGATCCTCCAGCACTGCTCGACTGGTTCCTCCATCTCTCAAGGCCCAAGGAAGACATGCATCTAAACTCTTCTCTGTTTTGGCACCTAGGTGGTGGGATGAACTCCCCCTTGATATCCGAACAGCTGAGTCACTGGGTGTCTTCAAACAACGACTAAAGACTTACCTCTTTCGGAAGTACTTGGACTAGCATTTATTCTTCACTTTAATATTTAAAAAAAAAAAAATTCTGTATTACTTGCCAACAGTTTTTAGTGTGATGGTATTCTTAGCCCAGGTCCTAATGAGCCAGTATCAGAATATATTTAATGATAGAGACTTCAAAGCACTTAAGTAAGTCGCTCTGGATAAGGGCGTCGACCAAATGCTGTAAATGTAATTGTAAATGTAAAATTATTGTTTGTATAATGTTAGCTACTGCAACTTGCTGACAAACCTAAATAATAATTTAAACAATATAATTGATCAACTTTGAATGCTGGTTTACACGATATTATGCTTAGCCAAACATTAACTAGTCAGCTAGTCTGCTGGCAATCCTCACTAATAGGCAACACAATATGATAGCAAACCTATTAGTTTAAACAATACAACAGTGAGCCTAATGTTGGTTAGTTTGTTAATGGTTTAAAGTTAGCTGGGTTGCTAATAAACCTGTTTGAAATTTTATTATTCTTAATCCTACTGGTCTGGAAATGCAGGTCTTTGTGCTGATAGATATTAATTTCAATTGTAATTTGCCCACACTTTGTCAGGGTTTCTACTCAGTTTGAAAGGTTTTAAATGGTCAGTCTGGCATGCCTGACTAAAGAAAGAAAGATATTTATTTGAATTCTATTTGTTTAGAAAGTAAGGGGGGAATATGAGATGCTTAAGACACTTAAGATTAAGGCAGAAATTTAAGGTTAAAGCCAAGGTTATCCCACAGGTGATAGACACACTCAGTGTTCTAACCCCTGAGCTGGAACAGCAGCTATGTTTAATTAAAGAATTCAAAAAATGATAACATCAATCTGTCCTGAGAAATGCAACACTAGGAACAGCCAAATTCCCATGCCACACCCTCACATTATCAGATTGGAACAGAGAGACAGGATACATACATATTGGCTATAGGTGCTTTAGGTGGTATTTATCCTGGTAGTGATACCATGGCCAAAAATGTCTCTTTACCCTAAATATATTTGATCAACCAAGAAAATCAAATGAAATCAAATAATGTTGCTATTAATTAAGGGAAGCCTATAGCCTCTGGTTTAGCATCATGCAATTGGCACATTACACATATTTTCTTTGCATAGACTTTGTGGAGTTATTCAGTGTCTCAAAAAGTCTTGCTGATGTTTTTTGACACTATATAACACACTTTTATTTATACATATGGACAAAAAGATATTACAGAATTAAAAGCAGCTGTAGCTCCATCCTGAAGTCAAATCCCTTTCTTCCTCAGCACTCCATGCCAGCAGCAGACTCATGTTTGCATTTAACTTAACTTGGAAGTGGGGAATCAGAGCACAAGATTACACTATTTCAACCTTGGCATGTTCACAAGGAAAAAACATGGACGCCTTCATGAACGCTTGTCTTTAGTATGTTGTGTCCTAGCGCTAAACGCTTATGAATCCGCAACTAACTTTAACATTCATTATGTATGTAGCTTCTTAAAACAGTTCAACTGAACGGTCAGTGTTATAACCAAATAATGTGTCTATATGTTGACTGATGTAAAGCCAGTGCTACTATAATCTTATTTAAAAGAAGAGAAGTGTCATTTTATTTCCTGTTGACAGTGTACAGCCATGTTAATATGTCATTACATGCTGAAATCAGGGTTGGGGATGCTTACTATCCATATAGGAATTTTAAGTTGAAGGGGGCATTTTCTATGTTTTTTCCATGTTGGACCATGTAAGTTTTGGTCAAACAAAGCATCAGATTCAGCCTCTGGTAGGGGATGTGGACTAAAGGTGGAATTGGTTGTTAAAAGAGATTTGGTTAATATTATAGTTCACATTTGAATGGTTTCAATTGTTTGTTCAATTATTTAGATTATTATTCCTATCAATACATTCAGAATTCATTATTAACTAAGAAATATATAACACTTGTGGATGTGCAGTTATGAAAAATAATTATCTTGTATGATGCATTCCAAAATGTATCTTGAGTTACTTTTACCACCCCAAGTGTTAGAAGCACATCCACGAGTGTTTTATTCATCTTAAAGCACATTAATTTGATAATAATTTTTTTTTATTTAGGCTATTAAAAAATACCATCATACTTTTTATCCATTTATGTTTACATTATTGACCAAATATATATCTTGTAATGTTACTGTTAAAGGATAAACTCCTTCTTCTGAAGACTGCTTTATCTCTAACTGTTACAAAGCACTGACAGTAGAGACTACAAACATGATTGTTTAATTAAAGTCTCCTTACAGAAAACTTCATCAGATAAACAATTGCATGTTGTCTTCATTAAATAACGACATGTTTTAATCTGTTTATTATTAGACTTACACTCTTTGGAGCATCTGCCTTGTGACTGAGCTGTGTATGGTAGATAGTTGTTACAATAGAAATATATACAAAATATATAAGAATATTTATTAATGTAAACCTGTGATTTTCAGCTGAACTGCTGTTGTAGAAAATTATTCAACACCTTCTGACCAATCAGAATCTAGAATTAAACAGTGATGTGGTGTAAGTGACATTCTAAATATTAAGCTGTCTGAGAGGTCCAGCTGACTGAAAAAAAAGACTAATGATTTACTCTTAAACCTGGCATTTAATGTCAGACACAGAACCTAATAGTTTATCGCCTCCTCCTGTTCCCTCTTCATGTCAGCATGGAAGCGGCTGTGTCTCTGGTCTCAGCTTTTGCCACCTAGGGAGAAAGGGGGCAAAGTTCACCATCAAGTCATTTTACCCCAAGGCCCAAAGCTGAATTATTGTTTCCCATTCCCTTGCACTTATTCTCTCAGAGTTACACAGACACTAACTCTGAGTTTCCTTTTATGTATGTAGCGCTATAGGCCTTTTTTAAAATTGCAATATGAATTGCCTGTCGTTGTACTCACATGCTGTAGTAGTCTTCATCTGTGGTCAAAATGTTTAGAGAGAAATATGAGTGTCTTGCTCTAATAGTCTCTCCAGGTCCCGTTGTTCTCATCAGGGGGGTTAAATAACCTCACACGCTCACTCTATTCTATAATGTCATGTTTGTCTTCATGCTGAGGGTATAAATAAATTGAGACAGATTGACAGTAATTGGCTGTTTTACAGGAGACAGAATAATGATTGTATGAACACTTTGCACTTATGTGGCCAGCATTCCTGACCCACCAGGCCATATAGTTGTAATAAATTTAACCTAAACAGAGAGACATGCCGGGTGATGGCAGGTTATTTCTCTCAGCTCTAACTGAATATTAACTTAGCTGGATATTAAGTTAGCTGCATATTAAGTGCCTCAAAGTGACTTTTTTTGCATTTTCCTCTCTTCTGCTGTTCTACTGTATTGGACTTCTCAGTGAGCCAGTTTTGGAAGGATAATTCAAACTTAAAAATTCAAACTCTGAACTGAAGAAATAGTTGTCTTAAAGATTAAAGGCTATTCAGATTGTAAAGATGTTTAAAATACGTGGTAGCACCCACCAGGAAAGATGATTATTAAAAAATTTTAAAGCACTCATAGCGCCGCAGTTAACAGTAAAATTCTTTTTAATTCTCTTATTTTAAATTATAAACCATTATTATGCAAAGCTTTTGAATTTAAATTTAAATTTAAGGCATATGTTAGTTGGACTATCAAACACACCTTATGACCAGTCATACCTTTTATTATTCAGTAAGGAATAAAGAAAGGAATAAAACATTGGTTTAGTTAGGCAGAATCTAGCTTTACTAAAAAACAGCAGGCAACATTATATGTTTTGTTTTTCAGTTCCTACACCAATTATAAGTCAACAGGTTTGTGTGTGCCATCAGCTTGTCTGGAAAAAAAAATGAAACTCCACGTTTATTTTTTAAATTGCGCATTTTATTAACTGTAAACCTAAGTATCAAGCCTATATTTTAAAAAACTATACATATATACACTATATGGACAAAGGTATTGGGACACACCACTTAATTATTGAATTCAGGTGTTTCAATCAGACCCATTGCCACAGGTGTATTAAAATTAAGCTCCTAGCCATGCAGTCTCCATTTACAAATATTTGTGAAACAAAATGGGTCACTCTGAAGAACTCAGTGATTCAAGCATGGTACTGTGACAGGATGCCACCTTTGCAATAAGACAGTTCATGAAATTTAATCCCTGGTATATTCCATGGTTAACTGTAAGTGGTATTTTTGGCAAGTGGAAGTGTTTAGGAACAACAGCAACTCAGCCACGAAGTGGAAGACAAAGTAAAATCACAGAGCGGGGTCAAGGACTACTAAGGTCTATGGTGCATAAAGGCCAACATTCTGCTGATTCATCACAGCCTCACATCACCAAGTCCAATGCTAAATGTCGGATGGAGTGGTGTAAAGCACACCGCCACTGGACTGTGGAGCAGTGGAAACATGTTCTGTGGAGTGACGAATCATGCTTAGCAGTCAGATGGGCAAGTCTGGGTTTGGTGGATGCCGGAACAATGTTATCTGCCTGACTGCATTGTGCCAACTGTGAAGTGTGGTGGCGGAGGAATAATGGTGTGGGGCTGTTTTTCAAGGTTTGGACTAGGCCTCTTACTTCCAGTGAAGGACAATCTTAATGCTTCAGCAGACCAAGCTATTTTGAACAACACTATGCTTCCAACACTGTGGATGCAGTTTGGGGAAGGCCATTTTCTATTCCAGCATGACTGTTCCTCAGTGCCCAAAACAAGGTCCATAAAGACATGGTTGGATGAGTTGTGGAAGATGTGTGGAGTGTATAAAAACTAGACTAGACTGCACAGATCCCTGACCTCAACCCCATTGAACACCTTTGGGATGAACTGGAACAAAGACTGCGAGCCAGGCCATCTCGTTCAACATCAGTGCCTGACCTCATTAATGTTCTACAGAATGAATTTCACAAATTCCCACAGAAACACTCCAAATCTTTTGGAAAGCCTTCCAATAAGAGTGGAAGCTGTCTATATACTGTATTTGAATGCAATGTCATTAAAATACCTGTTGGTGTAATGGTCAGGTGTCTGAATTCTTTTGTCCATATAGTGTATGTATTTATGTATATATGTACACTACCAGTCAAAAGTTTGGACACACCTTCTCTTTCATAAGTTTTTCTTTTTTTTTCTACATTGTAAAGCAATACTGAATACCTCAAACTATGAAGCAACATATATACTGAATTATGTAGTAAACAAAAAAGTGTAAAAAAAACAAAACAAACAAAACATGTTTCATATTTTATATTCTTCAAAGTATCCACCATTTAGCTTGATGATATTGTGGGCATTATCTTAACCAGCTTCATGAAGTAGTCACCTGGAATGCTTTTCAGT
>JAQQZR010000011.1:11913372-11925410 GCA_030068235.1 Notoglanidium macrostoma
CTCCCTGAGATGGCAAAAGGAAGAAACCTTGAGAGGAACCAGACTCAAAAGGGATCCCATCCTCATTTGGGTCACAAATGAAAAAGAAAAATAGAAAAAAGAAAAATAGTTGCTGTGCAAAAACCATGCATCTGATCAAAAATCTGTATCTATACCACTTATACATTAAGTGTTACAGTGAGCCAATCCCATCTGACTTTGGGTGAGATGCAAGGTATACCCTGGGCCAGTTGTCAATCTGTCACAGGGCTTGATCCAAATCTCAGCAAAGGCATAATGTAGCTTTAAGTTCAGTCCCAGATTCTGAAACGTTGTGTTTTTTTACTATTGAACATATGCTACTAATAACAATAATCACCCCTCAATATGTGCCAATCCTGGTGCTTGAACATAGTCCCAGAGTTCTTGATCTCTTTCAACTGGCTTGGGCTCAGCTTAAATGGAGCTTAACAAGGCACAACTTGTTACTAACTTGTTACTAATGAGCCAACAGTCATGGCAAGAGCTCTAAAACTCTGTTTCTTTCACATCACAATGAGTGATTCATATGGTTACATAATGATACTTAGTTCCATAATTAGTTAAATCATTAGTTTATTCTAAGTAATTTATATATCGCACTTTTCCAGAAAGTTCCAGGTAAAACATCTTTAGAAGATAGCACTAACCATTAACTATCAAATGATTCACTCAAGAAACCATATAAACCAAATTAATTTAAAAAGACAGTGAGATATAAATGAATCATTTCTGTGGGTGTGACATTACAAAAAGAGGTACTACATTTTAAAAAAGGAAAAAGAAGAAAGAAACTTTTGGAGGTCCCATAGTAGGTCAGCTACTAAGAGCTTATATGCAGTTTGTAACCACTAGATGGCACCACAACTCAAGTTTCCAACATTTTGTTCGGTTGTTGTAGATTTTGTTAACCTTTCATGCAGAGTGTCCACACTCAGGGACAGTAAATTTAAGCCTTTTTTATGTTTTAGGAAAATCTAAGATATAAATCACCTCCTAATCACTTGAGAACATCACTGTAAAATAACATCAGCCTCTGTCAGTGTCTGGATTATTTCTCATTCTCAATCATTACTAACTCTAATACAAAACAAAAGGTTTTTTTTGCCAGATTCAACTAAAAAACTAGTTTATTATTATTATTATTAGATCCCAGGGTCACCCAGGGTGCCTTTCTGTGTGGAGTTTGCATGTTCTCCGCATGCATGTGTGGGTTAAAGCAGATAAAGAAGACAGTATGACAAAGATAAAAGGTCACACAAAGATACATTTTACATATGTTTAAATTCCTTATAATCAACATTCTAAGGCATTTTGAATGGTGTCCACTTACATTGTGCCCACACAGTTATGGTTGCTCGCAGTATGTAGCGGGTAAACACTTGTCTTTTAGCCACCCATCCATCCAGCCATTCATCCACCCACCCACCATTTATCAGTGAAGGGTCATGATGAAGCTGGAGCCAATCCCAGCAGACTTTAGGGTGGGGTACACCCTGGACAGGTCACCAAACTATTGCAGGGCTAACACAAAGACGCACAACCATTCACACCTATGGACAACCTAGAGTAGCCAGTTGACCTAATCTGCATGTCTTTGGTCTGTGGGAGGAAACCAGTGCACCTGGAGGAAACCCACGCAGGCCAGAAAGAACAAACAAACTCCACACAGTAAGGCCTCAGTCAGCCAGAATGTTTGAACCCAGAACCTTCTTGCTGTGAGGTGACAGTCCTAATCACCACCATGCGACCATTCTCTAACTAAATATAATTTCATTTTCACTGAATGGATTCTATTCTAGCTTAATGACTTCTTTTACTCTTTTTTAAAGGACTAAAAATTATTAATTTTGAGATGTTAAATTATGCGTCTTGATGCCTATTTAAATCAATAGGGTGAATTCAGGTATTCTGGGACATCAGGTAAGTTGGGACAGCATTTATTTTCTGGACTGATAAGTGGAACTGCTTGATAAAAGTAACATAATTGATATAAGTAACATGATTTAATTCATGTGATAACATCTGAAGCATCAACAAGAGATGTGCTTTGGCTTTTTAGTCACAAGGTTATATAATGGTTACAAATCATTTATTTCACATATTTATACAGTACATGTCTTAACATGCAATAAGTGGAGAGTTGAAAAGGGAACAGATAAAAGGAATACAAGAATGGATTCAGGAAACACCCCATAACTGTGTTTTGAATGATGCATTGACTGATTTTATGTTCATATGTTAGACTAGGAAATACAGAATATTACTTAGGCCTATTACATGGTATGCAGAATTTTTTTACTCAAGTACACTTTTTATTTTTTAAATCCTGTGTTATGTTGCTACTGCAATAAATAATTTATAAAATGCTACTTACCTTTTAGTGATGGTCTTCTATTGTAATCTCTACACAGTGAATTTAGGAAAATATTCAAGATTTTCTTAACCATATTGGTACTGCTGTAAGAAATGATTTATAAAATGTTACCAAGGCTAGCATCTTAGTCTTAATGAATAAAGTCAATTTTACTTAGTTTACTCTCTTCGTATATTTGAACATGTTGATGATTAATTTGGAGAAGGATAGAGAAAACTGTTACTGAAATCTGATATATTGATGCCACAAATTAGTAATGTTTTAAACAATATTGAGGATGTAAAGGGAAAAACTAAACTATTGAAAATGTATCACAAATTGCTGTGTGATTAAAAATGTTTTTCAGTTGGTAAGCTTCTTCAAAATATAATATAAACATTTTTCCTTCACACATATATAGTGAAAGGCTTTCAGTATGGATTTCAGTAAGTATCCCTGGGTATTTATATTATAATGGAAAGAACGCTCAAAAACTCTCTCAATATTTGTGATCACCCTGAATATTTATACTTAGTTTGTTATTAGCCTGTTAGCACCACCTCTAACCACATAACAATGCCAACATTTTGCATTAGCATTTAGACTTAACCAACTAGCTTGCACTGTTTGCTAATTCTTCTGAGGTAAGAGAGTGGGAAGTTTGCTATCTTTATTATAGAATGTTTTAAAAATAAATAAACAAACAAACAAACAAACAAACAAAGTACTATGAAAATAAAGGACTACTTATCGTACCCTGTGTTTGAAAAAAATTGCCAATATAATTCAGCAAGTCAGTCATGAATATGTGTAATACACCCTAGCAGTTGTCTTATGTCAAATCAAATGAGGTGACACTATTTGTTGCTATATGTTTAAATCAAATAATTTAGCTAAGGCACAGGTTCCTAACCTTGGAGAATCTCCTGTCCTGTACATGTTTGTGTTTTTCCTGCTTTAACACACCCACTTTAACTTGTGACTATAAAAAACTCATAAATTAGGTGTGCTGTGTATGAGGAAGAAAAATTATACCCATTTTTTTTCTTGTCATGTTACAGACAGTCCACTAGAGGTCCCTGAATGAGCAGCATGCTCAAGAGGGATGCCGTGTTTACTATTAGAAACTGATTAAACCCATAGGCCCAAGTAGTAGTAGTGCCTTTTTGTGTTCTCTAATGCGCCTGCTACAAGTACAGATATATTCTGGTGCATAATCCTTCACTGATCATCCTCCTCTTGAGACTTCTATCCAGTTTCACACTAGGCTCATATCAAGACACACAAGATGTACACCTGCCTATGAATACTTAACTTTGTATTTGTTAATGTTATCTATCTTTCTTTATACTATCTCAGGGAGTTTTTTCCTTTGGCTTACACATTGGTTTGTGACAATGATCTGTTGAATTAAATTTTTTTTCCAGAGCTCTCTTTAATCTGATGCATGATCCATCCATCCTACTGGCCTGCTCCATAATGCCCTACTGATCTGCTTTCAAAACTTAAATTCTAAGTGCTACAGCTGCTGTTGTGTTGCAGATTTCCTTTATTGCCTTCATTTGAGAAACATAGACCCATAAACATCTCAGTGCTGAATGTGCTCCTGAATTCCTGATGATTGGTTAAGTCAGAGTGAAAGGTGCCAGTGATCTCTAGACAATAGGCAAAGTGTCTCCCTCCATATGGCTGCCCTGTAGGACTCTTTTGAAAGGTGATGGATATACTCACATTAATGGCTGTCATCGTTGAAAGTTTTTTCTTTCTTTCTAACCCCCACCCCCCACCTCCATTGCAGTCTTAGCCACCCCCACCATCCAACGAGCTTTGCCTCTACTACTACGAGGTGCTTGTATCTGCAAAGTGTGCCTTTCTCTTTGTACATAAATCCCCAGTGCACCATCCCCTCCCTCCACACTCCAGACTTTGTATTTGTGAAAGGGAGCGTCTCAAATGTCCTGTGCAGGCGCAACAGCTGCCACTGTGCCACGCCGTTCTTTCAGGCTTCCGACAAAAGAGGGCAGTTTTTTTTCCTTTCTTTTTTCCTTTTGACGAGGGGGCTCAGTGCACTTTTGTGTGCAAGTGCCTCCTCCCTCTTACCCCAGCCCTTTTTTGAAGCAGCTATAGCCTTTGTGTGCTTACTAGAAACAGGAGTGGAGAGAAGGAGGGGGGCATCTGATATGGCTCCTGTGCAAGCCTGAGGGATAGCCACAGCACAGCTGGCCACTACAGACTGTCTCCTCATACCCCACCCCTCTACAAACACAGCCTCAAACCACCACCACCACAGCCACTCCAGGCCTCTCAGATGGACAGCTGATCCCCAGAGTCATAGCAATATCTATCTGTATTTTGGCAACAGTTGGCAGCATGTGTCAGCACTACACACCTTTGATCTTTGCGTTCAGCATGACAGTTCAGTCAGAAATCCTATCTTCTCCTCCACCTGCATGTGCAAGCAATCTCACCCAAAACGCTCACAGTAAACACCGGACTGCTTCACACCTGCTACCTGGCCCATTCAGAGTTTAGTGGTGTTTATACAGCAGAGATGTTAGAAATATCAGGTGATTAGGACTGATGAAAGTAGTGAACAGAACTTCACTACTCCTAGACGCTGCATTTGAATCCTTTTGTTTCATTTTAGCTAACAAATTTAGAAATTTCTAGAAATGTTCATATGATATTTGTAAGCTGTTTCTTCAACATTGCATGGAATGCATAACTCTATTGTGCACTAGACCTAATATGTAAATAAAATCATGTGCGAAATATCAGGGTAAGTACAAATAAAACATAGCTACTTTATTTACATCCTTAGTTTACGGAAAATAGGAATATAGCCTAGTTAGCTGCTAAGCTAGCATGTTTCTGGAAATCCCCTAAAATGTGTTTTACAAGAAAAAATAATCATTCTTAGCTTCTGGTGGAACCCATAAATGATCACTGTACAACAGAATGTTACATCTATCAGAGACAGTTCCCAGTAGCATTCATTTAGCATTTAGGAAGCTAAGAATGCCTAACTATTAAAAAAAAACCTTGAAGAACCTTTTCCTCAAGACTTTTCTTTTTACATTTATCACTTTTTGGCAGACACCTTTATCCAAAGCAAAGACATTTATCTCATTTATTCAACTGAGTAGGTTTAGGGCCTTGCTCAAGCGCACAGCAGTAGCAGCTTGGCAGTGCTAGGAATTGAACTTACAACCTGCCGATCAGTAGTCTAAAATCTTAACCGCTGAGCTATCACTGCTCTTAATACAGCTTTTTTTTTTTTCTAAAGCTAAGGAAAGCTACCTCCTCCTAGCCATATACTTTTCAAAATAAACTCTTTGAAGAAATGCCTTAGAGAGATGCCATTTTCTTTCCATATAAAACCAAATTTTTGGTCCATTAACTTTTGGTCCATGTAACCATTTTTGTGGTTGCCACAATAAACTGAATAATAATTTTCTACCACAGTTTGACCCCTTCAATGAATCAGTACTTGTGAGCAGTTTAATCAGCTATGGCCTAGCTCTATCAGGCTGATCTCCACTCGCAGATGGATATTTGAGCAGGTGATGTGGAGGAGGAGAGGCCCACACTGGAGCACGGACGAGCAGGCCAGCATTAGGCAGGAGGCCTGACCCTCTGACTGCACACAATGAGACAGCTGGCCCACATAATGAGTGATTACCATAGCGTGCAGACTGGAGCCCCTCACTCTACAGACCGTAATCTGCCAGGCTGCCATGGCAGGACGGGGGACAGCAACTGGCCAATTAAGAAAGTTCTACATATTAGCATGGAGTGATGGTGGCAGGCGCCATCGATAAAAGTTGACAAGAGAAGGGGCTGGCTTTTGGAAATGAATTGCTGCTGTTGTTTTGCCAGAAATATGCTGCATTCCATTTAGACTGATAAGTTGGTTCCCTTCCAGCACTCTTTCTCCCTGCATGTTTACATACACATCAAAAACTATTTGGATTCCCAGTGTTATCATTTGTTTTGTTTGCATCACAATTAAAGCAAAGCAACTGATTTCTTCACGTTCCCCCAAAACACGTCAGAGCTTGTTTCTGATAAGGTATCTATTGAGAAAACATGGAATACCGATGTCCGTGTCCATGGTGACCTGTGTCCCTGTCCCCTCCATCACCCTTCACCCTTCAGCACCATCTGCTCTGGCTCTAGGGACATCCCCACCCCAGTTCACTAGTGGTTTTATTCTGGTTGGGTCAACAGGGACCTGGAGAAGGCACTCAAGAGAGAGTCATGTGGTGGAAAGGACCCTTGTAAAACAGGAGACCAAAAGAGGGCGGGTAAGGTATATATGGAATGAAATATTGTGACATTACATTTAAAGCCCTCTTTCAAGCTCCAGGACAGCTGAAAGCACTGGTGAAAGGAGACCCCTGTCCTAGTCAAGGTCCCTCCCCAAGGCTTATATCAATCAGTGCTTATGTGACAGCAGGCCTCATCTCAGCAGCATGTGTGCACCCTCCTTCCCTTGCTCCCTAAACCACTAGAAGAACACCCAGTCTGCCCAACGGGAGGTCTTTTTAGAGACTGCTCCATGATGACTGGGGAAGCAGCAGCAGGTCCCCCGAGGGAATGTAACTTAAAAGGAAAAGGCTTGTGCCAAGCACAGGGTCGTCCTTTTCCTCTTCCTCTCCTCCAACCCCCAATGCTCGCTTGCACCTAAAGCTACAGCTCATTATGCACAACAGCAGATGGAGCAGGTTTTGTGGCCTAGTTGCTGGGTAGACTGAGGAGTGCAAGGTTTGGGGGCCTGGCTGTGTATTTGTGGTCAGCAGGCACTTGCTGACAATAAGGGCCGCCTGCGTACTGCCGCTTTGTTCTGCACTGGCTCATTTGAATACTTCTAGTGTTTTTTAACCCCTTTGGATGTTTGGAGAAAGTCAGAGGTCATTCAGATGCAGCCAGTGTTCAGCTGTTCACTCCCACAACATGGTGCACAGGATTTTAAGTATGGCTTACAAGGAGTCAAATAATATTTGTATGATTGTAATCACAAATATGACTCATGCTAAGACTTGAAAAAAAAAAACTACAAATATGACTCATGCAGAGACATCACTGAAAAGTCTGTGACTGTAAATGCCAGTGTTTTGTCAAGCATTATATTTTACATTTTTCACTATATTTTAATCGTAATAGAAGCATCAGGAAGAGCTGCCAAGAGTTTACAGAAAGAGAAAGATTTTCCAATATGTTTATGTAGCTTCTAAGGAAATCCTTCTATATAAAACCTACAACACAATGTTTCCTCTGTCATAGGGTTCCCAGTAGAATCCATTTAGGATCAAAAATCTATAAATTCCTGGAGGAAACCTTTTTTCTAAGAGTGCAGCATACAGTACAAGAATCCTGCTCATTAATTTTTGCCATCTAACCGATCAGTGAAAACAACCAATATGGAAGGTGTCATGCTGGTGCAAAAAATTATACTTAAAAAAAAAATTATAATTTCCACATAATATCACAAATATATAGCAATTTCCTGAGGGATCAATAAAGTTTGCTGATTCTGATTCTGAAACCATTTTTGTTTTAATTTCTGGTACACATTTTGGTAATTTTCTTGTTACCACATTAAAATTAATAAACATTTTTCCACAGGAAAAATTCATCAGTATTTGTGCTGTTCATTGTTTTAGTTTTCTGTGGGACCAAAACAATGGTTGAAGATCAATTAATCAAAATATTCTTTAGGGAACAAATAAAAAAAGTTTTCTGCATTGTCATTCTGAAGAATTTTTGGCATCTTTATTTATAAGATGATATAAAGTCTCAAACTTGATAAATAAATATAATATTTAATAACTCTACTCTAGTTAGCCAACTCATTGGTCAACAGCACTGTTAGCATGAGTGCTAAATGCTAGCTTTTGTCAAAAGCTTTTGTCAGCAATTTACCTTTACTTATAAATATTTGTTGATGTTACTTGCAGGTATCCCTTATCAAATTTTTATAGATTTGAAATTATTGAAATATACTTGACATACAGGTCATAGTGTTAGGGAATTGATATCATATCATTGTGCTGATTATGGGCTTGGTTCAACATATTGTCTTCATTAACCAATGTTTTCACTGAGTAGGAAATGTAAATGGTGTCTCTTTTTTATAATAAAAAACACTTAAACAAGTGCTCAAAAGATATAGGACTTTCTACTTTTAAAGGACACCAAAGCAGAATACTTCAGGAATATTCATCTCATTAACAATGTTAATCTCTACTAACTACCAAACACTAAGTTGATCTAGGAGTACTGCCCCCCTTTTTTTTCTTATGTGGCATGT
The DNA here is from genome assembly GCA_030068235.1 of Notoglanidium macrostoma. NCBI lineage: Eukaryota > Metazoa > Chordata > Actinopteri > Siluriformes > Auchenoglanididae > Notoglanidium > Notoglanidium macrostoma. The sequence continues at coordinate 11,922,060 of JAQQZR010000011.1, forward strand.
AGTTCTTTTTTCTTGTGTTTGCTCATCCTACTGTAGGATTAGACATTTGAGACCATGGGGGATTCGCTGTTCATCAGCCAGATGGCACTTTCTCAGCCAATCACAAGCTGTTTCCATCTGAGTCTGAGGAAAAAGGTCTTCGGTTATAAAAGGCAAATCAGAGACAGGGTTTTTATTCTGCAAAAGTGAAATCTACATTAGTGATAATGTGGCTTATTTCATTGACTCATATTGCTTTCTATTTCATTTCAAGCATTAATACTTCCTTTAATTCATAATTTCCTTATGAATATCCATTATTGTATATAATAATGGAAATTTGGGGGTTTAATTATTTTATTTATAATTTGCAAACTTAGTTGAATGTTTTTAGATGTACCTTCTCCTGTAATATCTACATTTCATTATATCCAATGCAAAACTTACGAAGCAAACTTCAGACATCAAACATGCCTGGCCATTAAACAATATTTGAGGTAAAGGGGAAATTTGTGTATACTGGATTTATAGCGGTGGGCTGGATAATTTGGGATTATTTCTGGATCCATTCCTGAACACTAACTACCATTAGTTTCAAGATTTTACCTGCATCTGACCATTTTTATAAAGTATACTAGTTGTTCCAGCATTTGAATCAATATATGGGTTCAATGCTGGTCCATGTATGTGATTACAACTCAGGTCTGATATGTTACAGAACTTACAACAGTTAGGTCACTTTTGGCTAAAATTTTAAGCTATACAAATGTCACCCAATGAGTACTCCATCTTTAAAAAAAAAATGTGTCTTACATTAAGGTTTACATTTTGGCCAGAGTGAATCTTTAAATCTTCTAAGGTTCATAGAAAAGTTGACAAACAAAAGATCTCCAAATTCTTATCATTTGAAAAAGGACATATATTTAACTATCCAGTCAAAATGTGGACCAGTAATATCTTTTCATGGGTCAATTTAATGGACATCAATGGTGGTCATTATGGGTCAGTGATCATGGGTCAATGATGCACATCTTTTGTCTGGCAGAACTCACTGGGTTGATGTGATTCATTGCATTTGGGTCATTTTGGCTGCTTACATTTAGCACGCTTTTGGCCCACAGTACACTCAATGATCCTAAATTCAGCTTAAGTATCTGCTTTCTGCATTTTGACCAGGAAAAATAAAAAATTTTGCAGAGCAGTTGGCTTCCAGGCCTGGAGCTGAGAATCTAAACCATTAATTAAGGTATTAAGCAGAAATATCATGAGACTGCAACATCTTTTTCTCTTCCGGTTGAAAACCACAAACTACCCTTCCCGTGAGTCCCAACTCAAGCCTTGTCACATGACCTGACACATAATCCATATCCACACTCACAAGACTTGTCAGACTTCTGGTTACTCACACCTGTTCACAGTAGTAGTTTTCAGTGTATCATTTCTTTCAGTGAATCATTTCTTTTGGCTCAGCTCACCAATATGAGACAGCTCATTCACCTTCCAAATGGTTCATTTTTAAAGCAGACAAACGTTGCAATATTATGACTAGTGATTGCTCTTTTTTCCTATGTCTGATTGTTTAATCAAATCATACTCTACAGTATCATTAATATAGTGACACTGCATTGCATTGTCTTTTATACAATGTATTTTAATAATTGTTAGCCTAACAAAGCAAAGCATTACAAATGTATATTAACAGTAAGAAAAAACATTGAGTCCCTGCAATAATGGCAATATGTCTATTGTGCCTGTGGTTTTTTTTTTTAATAAATTCTAAAAAACAATCACCTTCACTAATACACATACCTCATATACAGTTAAGAGTTAAACACACAACATTATTCATGCAAACAAACAGCTCAGATGTGGAAAATAAATTCATGAATGAAGGAATGAAAGAAAAACAACTTGGAGCATATATGTAAATCAGCTTTCAACATTCAGCTGATGGAACCAACTGAAAAAACTAACTCATTTAGTATGCAATCATCTGGACAAGTTAGATAGTCTTGACTTAATTCAGTTCTTGGCAAAGTCTTACTTGCTGTTTACACAGTGATGAGACTGAACCATGTTTATCTGATTTTGAATCTGTTTTTGTTCTGATTTTATCTATTTTGTTCTTTGCCTCCTCCAGTCTGCTGATTGCTCGACCTTTTGCTTGCACTACGTCTTTTGAGTACTCATTTGCCCTTTTGGTTTGTGTGCCTCAATCTTTTTTTAATGCACACCCCAATTATATCCCTGATAGAGAGTTATTCACATGTTATTGCTACACCTGCCTACAAAAGATCCAATGTGTTTTGTAAGTACTTTAATTATAATAAAATTCTGTAAGATGCTCACAAAATCTGTTTATTCAGAAGTTTATTTATTCATCTTCATTAAGCAGTTTATCCTAGTCAGGGTCACAGTGGATCTGGAACACTGGGCGTAGGGTGGGATGTCAGTCCTTTGCAGACCACCATGCACGCACACATTTACACAGTCGTTCACACCTAGGAGCAATCCAGCACTTCATTCTGACATGATTTTGGGAGGTTGGAGAAAACCAGGGAACCCTGAGAGAAACCCACATGGATATAAGCAGAACATGCAGACCTCCACATAGACAGCTCAATATTGAACTGGAACTGTGACATGTTAATACTATCTGCTGCACCACTGTTCTACTTCCTTATTAGTAATATGTAATTGCTTCCTTATTGCAATATAAAGTGAAATTTCCTTGTACAGATAATGCATCCTAAACTAATACAAATACAGATACAAAAAATAGGTGGAGTATTCAAATTTTTTTTAAGAAAGCTTGCCAGAAATATTCAGATTAGATGTGTGCATCAGGATTCCAGTGGATGAAGCAAAAAACAAACAAACAAAAAAACGATGGGCAAGGTATTTTACTTTACCATTGAGCTTTAAAGGTTAGCTTGCAGAAGCTTGTGAGGAGGGTTGCCTGGTTTCATCTACAATGCAAAAACTGTACAAGAAGACTAAAAGCCCAAAATGTTTAGGCATAGAACAAGATTCTTTTTCTCATTATTTACTGGTGAAACAAGTTAACAGTGGTGAACATTTCTGATTTGCAGTGTATGTTCATAAATAATTTTGCACAAGCAAGAGTACCGTTATTGTGAATTTTGGCACAGTTATGATTTGGCTGTAGGCACGAACCCATCATAGGTAATTACATCCTTTGCCGATATTCAGTATAACCACAAGATTACGAGTGTGATAATGCTTTTATAGAACAAGAATTTAATATCAAGTAAGTGATATGTCATACACATGATGTGTATACAGGGAGTGCAGAATTATTAGGCAAGTTGTATTTTTGAGGAATAATTTTATTATTGAACAACAACCATG
>JAQQZR010000011.1:11953851-11976797 GCA_030068235.1 Notoglanidium macrostoma
AGATGAAACAACAGTACTTTGTATAGCCGAGCTGCAGTCCTAGTAACAGAGCAACAACTTTAAGATCTCCACAGATAGTCCAGTTGTACCTGGTATACTGGACGTGCTTCAGCAACAGTTCCATATTCTCATACGTTTCTTTCATGCGTGCTGCATAGCCAACAGGTTCTGAAGGATAAACGTTGCCATTGTGTAGCAGAACAGCTTTCAGGCTTAACATTGAGGAATCAATGAAGAGACGCCACTCTTCCTGGTTGTGATCACAACCCAAGGCCGAGAACTGAAAATGAGAAAAGGAGCGAAAATGTTTGGACACAAATATAAGAAAAAATCATGACAAACTGAAGATTTCTCTGAAACAGTACGTGATGGGTAAATTTTGATGTGATATTTGTGAAATTTGTGAAATTGTTTCCCATTCTTTCTTTATACACGACTTCAGTTGCTTAACAATCCGGGATCTCTGTTGTCGTATTTTGCACTGCATAATGTGCCACACACAGGTCTGGACTGCAGGGAGGCAAGACTAGTACCCACACTCTTTTACTACGAAGCCACGCTGCTGTAACACATGCAGAATGTGGCTTGGTATTGTCTTGCTGGAATTAGAAGGGACGTTCCTTAAAAAGACGTCATCTGGACAGCAACATATATGTTGTTCCAAAACCTGTATATACCTTTCAGCATTAATGGTGCCTTCACAGATGCCATGGGCACTAACACACCCCATACCAAAACATTTGCCGGCTTTCGAAGTTTGCGTTGGTAACAATCTGGATAGTCCTTTTCCCCTTTAGCCCGGTGGACAAGATGTCCATGATTTCCGAAAACAATTTGATAAGTAGACTCATCAGATCACAGCACACTTTTCCATAGTGCATCAATCCATCCCAGGTGAACTCAGGCCCAGGGAAGTCCTCTGCATTTCTGGCACCTTTTGCTTTGCATTTGTAAACGTAGCGATGAACTGTTTGAAAGCAACAGTGTTGAAGTATTCCCGAACCCATGTAATAATTTCCTTACCATCAAATTCAGAATGAGTGTATATTTACAAAAAAATAAATAAAATAAAGCGAGAGAGATCAGTCTTTTTTTTGCCTTTGTATTGTATTCAATGGAATATAGGTTGAACTAGACTTACAAATCACTGCATTCTGTTCTTATTTACACTTTATACATCCTCCCAACTTTTTTGGGACATGTAACGATATCTTAAATAATCAGAAAAAAAGGTTTTTCTATCACCCTGTACATTTTAAGCCTGTAGTCCTTCATATATATTCACCTTGTGACAAACAAGTGATCTTTGAAATGCTAAATATATTAAAACTACAGTCAGGTCCATACTATTTGGAAAGTGACATAATTAGACTTTCAGCTTTAATTAAAGAGGTTGAACTAAAATATTGTACTAACCATATAGGAATTACAAGCATTTTTTGCATAGTTCCTCCATTTTTCACAGGCACAAAAGTAATTAGACAACCTAACAATTATAAATATAAGCACCATTCTTAATATTAGGAAGCAAAACCTTTGCAGTCAATGATCACCTGAAGTCAGGAATGCATGGACATCACCAAATGCTGAGTTGAGATCCCTTGAGATGATTTGCTGTAGCAGCAGTTCAATTGCTGCTTTTATGGGTCTTTCTGCCTTTAGTATTGTCTTGAGTAAGTGAAATGCATGCTCAACTGACTCCACTTGAGAACATTTCCTGTCTTTGCCTAGGGATGATCTTGGACTGTTTTCATGGTATGTTTTGGGCCATCATCTATTTGGGTACTGTGAAGCAACGTCCTATCAGTTTTGCAGCAGTTGACTGAATCTGAGCAGAACATATAGCTCTATTTACTTTAGAATTCATCCTATTTCTGTGAGTAGTCACACCATCAATAAAGTGACCCAGTTCCATTGGCAGCCACACATGCCCATGTCTGCCAGGTTTGACCGATGATGTGGTACGCTTTGGATCATGAACCCTTCCTTTCCTTCTCCATATTCTTTTCTCCCCAGCATTCTGGTATAATTAATCTTGGCTTCATCTGTCCAAAGAATAAGAACTGGGCAGGTCTACCTCCTGAAGAGTGTTCTTGACTTGGCTAGATGTTGTGAAGGGGTTTTTCTTCACCAAGGAAAGAATTCTACGATCATCCACTTTAGTTGTCTTCTGTGGTCTTCCAGGCCATCTGGTGTTGCTAAGCTCAACAGTGCATTCCTTCTTTTTAAGAACGTACCAAATTGTTGATTTGGCCAGACCTGAAGTTTCTGCTTTCTCTCCGATAGGTTTGCTTGTTTTTTCAGCCTAATGATGGCCTCATTCACTTGCATCAACTCTTTGGACTGCAATATTGAGAGTTCCCACGAACAGCTACCAAATGCAAAGTCAGCACTTGGAATCAATTCCAGACCTTTTATCTTCTTAATGTGTCATGAAATAACAAGGACGGGCCATAACTTTCCATGAATCTGTTTAGCAGTTGAATGTCAAATTACTATTGAGACTGTGAAAATGGAGAGACTATGTAAACAAAATATTTGTGTTAAGCCCAGTGAATTAAAGGTGAAAGTCTACATTTTAATCACATCTTGATGGCTTCATTTAAAATCCATTGTGGCAGTGTACAGAAGCCAGAACTCGTAACTATGATTAAAGTTTTTTTTTAAACTCAATTATTTTAGACTTCAGTGAGTGAATGTTGCCTAAATGTACAGTTAAAAGACAAACAAAACAAATATAAATACATTTAAACAGAGAACCATAATTATTGTACAAGAAAATACAGATCTTGTATACACTATCAGTCAGTTCTTAAATAGAGTGATCTGGCACTTTCTAGATTATTTTTTCTATTGATTTTTTTTTTGTTTGTTTGTTTCAATCAAGTAAAAAGTCACATACTTAATTCACTTAAACCTATTTTTTTTACTTACATGTTCTAGAAGATTTACAGGATTTAGCTTCAACACAATTCTTGAAGGGTAACCAAGAAAAATGTTAATACAGCATGGTTGAAAATATTTACCTGGTACATACATATTTATATTGTGCATACTACTTCCAAGGACTGAAAGTTTAATTTTAATTAATTATATTAAAGCCTTTAATGTCCAGAATCTGTGGGAGTCCAGACATGTGTTCTTTACTTTTGTAACTTTATAGTGTTATTATTTTACTATTGTTAGAGAATAAATATGTACAGTTATTTAAAACATGTTTTATACAAGAGGGCTTTTACATTTTTAATTAGTTTTATATAACAGCAATTTACAGGTTTATATTAGTGCCCTCTTTCTAATATGTTATCATTTCTATAGAAACTACTGCATAGGGGATGCACCACATAAACAGATTAAAAATGTTTACTCATTGACATGGTAAGATGTTCTGCACAGAGACATTAATTTCACATTTATGGAAGGAGTCTCCAGTGTCAGCAGTTTGTAAAAGTCGGAGGTAAACTTGTAACTTCACATTTTGCGAATGTCTTTTTCTTGTGGTTCCTCAGTAACATGACAAGTTGCATTTTTTGTCTTATTACCTTCAATAGTTGGTGACAGAACAACTGTTTATAGCTGCTTTAACATAAGTAATAACAGAAACTAACTTGATTTGCAGACATTCCATATTACATGTAACTAAGCATATAAAAGTATAACATTTCATTCTTTAATATAAAAAATTGCAAATTTGAACCATTTCGAATGTGCTGTAAGATAAGCAATGCTGCACAAGAAAAAGTGAAGTTACACTGCATATTGGCATGGCTGCGACTTGCCGCAGGCATGAGCCCACAGGGCTTAATATACCCACACAATTGTGAGTGTGATATTGCTTTTATACAAAAGTTCCACAAACAAGAAATTAATATTGAGTAAGTGACATTTCAGACACAATAAGGCCAAATGGAAAAAATTGGCATCTCCCTTTCCTTTTCATCTTCATCTAATGAGAGTTTTAAAATGCCTAATGCTACATAAAATGATTGGAGTTTCTCAGTCTACTCCTTTTTGTATGCAAGTATAACAGCTGACATATTTAATTGTGCCGCTCTACATTTTGTAATAAATATATGTGTAATTTTACTGAGTTGAGAGTGATATAGTCAGTGTGTGATTGCTCTTACGTTTCCTCTTTGTATCTGCAGCACAGTCCTCCATCTCCCTCTGGTGTTGCTCTTGCAAAGCTTTCATCTTACAATGCAGCCTCTGAACGCAAGCTTTGCGCTCCTGTATGTACAATCGTGCAGGTTTAAAAAACGTGACCCTACAAATAGGGACTAACCATATGACAATATCTATAATATTTATATTGAGTCAAATTTGTTCCTGTAGTGATTATGAATACTTTTATTACAACTGGACTGCTCGTCCTGTTCTTCCATTTCCTCTTTTAAAGCATTCATTTTATCTCTCAACAATTTACCATCCTTTTTTCTCTTGAGAGAGTTTGTTGTTGTACCTAATGTTTGTTACTTTTGGGTTCCACCTGATTGTGTTTTCCTCCTGTAAGGCAACCTTAAGTTTAACAAAGTTTTTAAATGAAGAATAAATATCTAAATAAAATTTAAATAAAATATAAACAAATTCAAAATTAAATGAAAACAAACTAACAACAACAACTCAATTAAAACAAACATATATGAATAACTATAAATAAATAAATACTAGATTTTTTAATTATTATTGAATTGCTTCAGAATTATTCTTAATACCACTTTACACCGCAATATGTCACAATTGGTTTGCTGTTGTGTAAATGTTGTGCGAAAAGTTTACATACATTAACATGAATGCCATCATGGACATGAAGGTCATGACAATATTGGGCTTTCAATAACTTCTTTGAACTGTTTTTTTCTGTGGCAGAATACATCTTATTATGATTATACAGCAACATACATTTTTAATAGTTAAAAAACAAGAATTTGGTGCACAAGTTCAAAATCCCTTTCACCTTGACCAGATGCTTTTGGTAACCATTAAAAAGCTTGTGGCAAAATTCCGGTTGGACCACTCAAGTTCAAGTAATTTTGTGTGTTTCCTGGCTCAGACCTGACTTTTAAGCACTGTCCACATTTTCAACAGTGTTGAGGCCAGGACTTGTTTTAAGCTTAATTGTAGCCTGCTTTATCCAGTCTACAGCCAGCTCTGATGTATGTTTGGGGTCACCGTCCTGTTGGAACAACCAACTGTATCCAAGTTTCAACCATCCAGCTGATGGGTTGAGGTTATGCTGAAGAATTCTGATGGTCTTCATTATTCCATCCACTTTGTACAATGCACCAGTTCCACTGGCAGAAAACTGCCTCAGATCAGTTTGACAGTTTGGCTCTTCTCCCAACAAGGTGGTTTGGCAAAGTGACTACATCTCCCATCAAGTTGTACTTATATACAATTTTTGATGATCTTGGAATCTGCAGTTGTTTATGAGTGTCCCAAAGAGACATTTCTGAGTTGTGTAAATCTATAATCCTCTTTCTCAGATCTGCACTGAGCTCCTTGGACTTTCTAATTGTACTTGGTTTTTGTCAATCCAATGAGTGCTGTTAAACAAATCCTTTTTATGTTGGCACAGAGAAGCTACTAGCTCCAATTAATCATGATCAGGAAGTTAAAAGACATTTTGGAACTTTCAGCACCATTGAACCAATAAGGTAAGTCTATGTACATACATTTTTGTCCCTGTGCGGATTTACGAAAACCCAAAATAAATGAAAACTTGTGGACCAAATTCCTGTTTCTGTTCTATTAAAGATGTATGTTGTACAACACCACCACAGAAACAGAACTGTTAAAAGAAATCAATGAAAGCCTAATATTGTCATGACATTCATATCCATGATCACATTCATGTCCGTGTATCTAAACTTCTGACCACAACTGTGCATACCGTGTATGGTGAAGCATTTTTATTTATTACATTATAATGAAGCACTGTGAAAAAATATTTTCCCACCTGTTCCTCTAACTAGGGATCTTTAAAAGATTAAGTGCATTACCATGATTTGTTCTTCATTTTGCTTCTTCAACTCAAGGATGACATTTTTCTGCTTCTCATTTTCACCTAGATTAAAACAAAAAAGACCTCATCCAGAAGTCACTCATATTTTCTACCATTCATTATTTAATTACAAAAATATGTAATTATGGCTAGCAGATCTCCTACCTCGAAGGTTACATTGTTGTTCTAAGTTGTGCTGAAGACATTTAATGCTTCCCAACAATCCATCTTTCTCTACACACACAGGTTTAATTACATGAGCATGATATGCACTAATGGTTGTTACATTATCTGCCACTAGAGGGAAACAAAGTCTATCGATAGGAGAAAGATAGGCGACTATTACTCTGTTAATTCCTACAGCCGAGTGCACAAAGTTTGTTTCCCATGAAGAGTGGGTTAAAAGGCAAAGGAAATGTAAACAATCACATCACAGAGGATCCAAAAGCAATTTGCAAGAGATGAAAAAGCTGGAGACGGTTATAAAGAAAAAAGATGGGCATAAAATGATGGGAGAATATTTAAGTAACATTTGCACTCGACTGTACAGACAAGTCACAGCTGTTTATATAACAGCAGCTCTGTCTTGTCCATAGATCTTTTTAGCATTCCCATCTATAAATTTTCTATATGTTTTTATTCATTTTTAATTCATTTTGTTACAACTAAGAATAGCAAAATTATAAACAATTTACGTACAGGTAAGCATCATCTTAATTACATGTTAAACCTGTACTTACCTTCCGTTAATTGTTTTTCCTTGCTCTGGGACAACTTTAAAAGTCTATTGGCCTCATCCAGTTTTATTTCAAGGATATTGTTCTGTCCTCTTAGCTCTGTTATTTTCTTATGAACACAAATAGAAGGGTTGCCTCAGGTAAATCAATCAAACATGGCTTACTCAGCTAGCTAGCTCGCTAACCACAAACCTTCACAGTTACTCGTTGTTACTAGTTGTTTATCTCTTTCAGGAAAAAAAAAAATACAAGGTTGTATTGTGTTGTCAGTGATATACTTGGGCCAGCAGACTGAAATCTTGAATTAGTTTATCGAGGTTGACAGCCGTTTTCTTCATTTTAACTTGTAACTTCACGGTTGAGTTGCAGCTGGCAGATGAATCAAAAGATGAGCCGGTTCTTCGATTCCCATGCGTTAAGAGTTGAGAGTCGAATCCATAGTTTTGACTCTTTGAATCAATTCCCAAATTTTCGAATCGACTACGGAGCTTACCTCAGGTAGCCAATTACAATACAAAAATGTAAACGTTACTTTAATTACTTGCATTTTTTATTTAAAATATATACATTTATTATGTACATTTTAACAAACCTTGCAGAGGGTCATATCTATCGACACTTCGCTTTTACAAACTTGCTTAGCTAGAGTTTGGCTGGACACAGCATAACAAAACAGAAAAGAAACTACACACAAAAAAGTACAATAACAAACAAGACAAGACATTTAGGTTGTAACCCAGATACATGGTGCACTGGGGAGTAGAGACAAAGCTCTGAAATTCAGCAGAAATTAGCTTATGCTTGCTATTTAAAACTGATAGCAGAATTACTGTAAACAAATTAACAGGTTTCTCATCCACATAAAAGTTAATTAATTCGCTGGCAAGTTTTTATACAAAAGATATACAAATCCACCCAGCTGTAGAATTCCATTAGAGTAAGGCATCAGTCCTTAAAGTCGTAAACGGCGATTGATTCCCTGGTGGTCTAATGGCTAGGCTTCGGGGCTCGGGCTCCCACCGCTGCGGCCCGGGTTTGATTCCCAGGCAGGGAAGCCAACCCAGCCACAAGGGAGTTTTTCTGAGTGTCGGTCCCAAGCCCGGATAAATGGGAGGGTTGCTGGCATAAAAACTGTGGGAAGTTTTATCCAGTCCAAGTCAAGCTTTCTCAAATATTTCAGTAATATAATAAGGACCAGACAATGAGAAATCTGATTGGCTACCAAATTTCCAGCCCATCTTGTTTGGTGTTGGCTAACCGTGTCCAATGTGCTTTACAGCTGATACAAATCTTTCCCCAAATCCCACCTCAGTACCTTTCTGGCACTACTTATTTGGAGTAATGCTGTATATAAGGTCAGGAGTCAAATATCCCTCAGGAGTGGGTCCAGATTTTGGTGCAGGAAGAGTAGAAGATGCTGTGCTGCTTGTCTTCAAAAGAAGGCTATCTTTCCAGCCCACTCCATCCACCATAGTGTATTCTGGAGGAGTCGGCATCTTGAGGATAGGAAAGGCTGAGACGATGGGTGTCGTCTCTGGTTTTGCAGTGGGGTTCTGACATTGTTGTGGTGTACTGTTGCTTTCTGACCAGGGGTTTGCTGTGGATGAGCTTGGCTCGTTAGCACTGTAACCTCTTTCATTGAGGGTCAGCATCAACCAAGGCTTTTTCTCTTTATACTCAGCAGCTTTATCTTGCATACTACAGTCATCAATCACATTCTGCTCTGGGCACAGCAGTGTCTCGCCACACGACATGACTTCAGCCACTTGAGAGTAAATGGAATTTTGCCATGCAGGTTCTTGAGCAGGAGGAGCAAAAGATTGCAGAGCTCCCAAATTAGCAGAAGGTATCAAAGTGTGAAAGCCATCTTGGGCACTGGTTGAAGGGTGATGAGCATCTGGGTGATCATGGTCAGAGAGATCAGGGTCACAGCAGCTGGCCCGACCAGAGTCGTCATCCTGGAACCCGCTGGATGTAGGAGGGGAGTCAGAGACACGAGATTCACTGAAGAGGAGTGGTGTGTCCAAGCCTTCAATCATCTCAATTGGTTCATCGATGTCCACCTGTATGAATTCCACCCATGGGTCGTTACTGTAGAACTCTGGACGCAGATCTGGGTGAGCACCCAGGACTGAAGTGAATTCAGTTAGCTGACCCTTCTATAAATACAAAAAAAGTGCACAAGATTAACCTTAAAAGGTGAATCCCTTGAGTATGAAGCCAGTGTGTAATGGTATATTGGTATGATAAAACAATTTGAAATAGTTATAGCACCCTCCAGAATTGTTATGGCAATGTGCAACTATTTTAGACATGTGAAACTTTTTGTTATGGCCCCAATTAACCTCTTATGTATTTTTTTTTACTATTACTGGATTTGTGCAGGTCAACAACAATCATATGTCTCTTTTGTGTTGAAGTTCTTTGGCTTTACCTATAGTAATGGTTGACAAATGGATTAAATTCATATTTATATCTCAGGGAAACAGGACATGATTAACGGTAATTCCAGAGATTCTGGGGATTGACAGCAAATAAAAATGACAAGAATGACTATTTGTTTGGATTTATTTAAAATATTTTTAGGGGTATCAGTAAATTTTTTGCACAAGTGAAAACAGTATTGTTTTTTAAAGAAAGGAATTCTATTCTGTTCCCCTGTTTGAATAGAAATTTGAATATGAAAATCTGAATTTGAAATCTGAATTGTTGTGTTTTATACATTCATTATTATGCCATTTTAAGCAGGCCCTCTACCCTGCCATGTCAATCCATTTAAAATTGTGATATTACAGTTTTACAGTTGTAATAATGTAGATTTTTCATACATTTCTATCCTTAGTTTGTACACCATTAAATAGACATTACAGACTTCATACCTGTATGAGGACTGGATCAATTCCTTTGATTTTCGGTCCAGGAACAGGTGGCAGAAGAACCACCATAAGCCTGAAACAATATTTTAAATCTTTAAAAACACAGGATTTCATTGAAAATATCGATTCTTATTCCATCAATTGTCGATTACACATAATGCAATAAAACCTAGCATTGAATCAGCTGTGATATTTCACATTTCTGCATTTTTAATGAACTAGACTGTCACTTTTTACCTAAACAATCATTCTGTGGTTGACAATGACAAAGTAGTGTCTTACTTCTGTTTACGTGACACCACAATCAGGATCAACATGATTCCAAGAGCAGTAGCCATGAGGATAAATACTGCGGTTAAGGGGATTCTTGAGCCTAAAAAACAAAATCAGAGATTTTGCTCGTTCAAATAACAAATGAACCGAACATTAGGTGGTTATATTCTTGGCAATAAATGTAGCCTCAATTTGTACCTTTGCTGGAAACAAGTATGACAATGGAGTCACCAAAATCCCCAAAGTTGTAGCCCCTCATTTTGGACCTCATCCTGACTTCATATTCTGTGTTGGTGCGAAGGCCATAGATGTAGACTTGGGTGTCCTTGCCACTGTCCAGCTGGAAAGTGACAAATAAAGCCAAAGATAAGTAAACAACAAGTTTGTTTTGTATTAAAATGCACAGACATAATGAGATGATAATATTCATCATAGGGAATCACACCTAACCATTATTACATGTTTGTATTCTCAACAAGAATTCCATATCCTTTACATATTGCACCAATCTGCCTTCTCATGGAAAACAGTGGTGTTAATAGGAACTCGATTGGCTCTTATATTTAACGACAACTCCTCCACAATACCAACTGAAGTGATACGAGTATGATATGGTTTAGATGCACAGTTTACACAATTAAGACTAATAGCTTCCATTATTTATTAGGACCATTAGGCTCATCACTCTAGTGTAAAACTCAAGAGGTACCCATCGATGGACAGCAATGTCTTGGCTGATTTTGGGTAAGGGGAAACTGTAGCTATGTTGATTATGGGAGGGTGATCTGATAAAATACCATATCACAACTAAAGGTATTTCTATGTTACAGGATATGTGTAAGATATTTAGGTTTACTGTGACAAGGATGGGAAAAAAAAATGTAAAAATGAACTTTAAAGATTCAGTACTCACTAGCTCAGAACCTTAAAAACTGCTCTACTACTACCCATTTTAAAAGAATTATCAAAATTGTCATATACATTTATTTTAATACTATATTCAAACTCACAGATTTCCACTCTTCTGAGCCCAACTCTCTGTACTGGGTCTCATACCAAAGCGTCAGCCATCCTGTCTTCACACTGTCTGCCGCTGAGGGGGGCATGTTCCAGCTCACCATCACATCACAGAACAATCCAGTTGGGCCCAAACTCAACAAAGTCCAGTTTAGCACTTCGGGTGGGTCTGGAAATACTACAAACACAAAAAAAGTTATTAATGGTAAATCACAATTTTTGGCTTCTTTATACAAGTAAACATTAATAATAATCTGCTGCTACGGTAGCACTGCCACCTCACAGCTCCCTGTATCAATCCTGATTTCCCCTGCCTGTGGGGAGTTTTTAAGCATGTTTTCCCCATGTTCATGTGGGTTTCCACCAGGTTCTAGGTGCCCTAGGTGTAAATGACCGTGTAACTGTGTTGCATGGTGCTTTCTATAATCTAGAAATTAACTTCTGCTTCATTCGCAGTGTTCTCACTGATGTGGTAGAACAAAAACAAAAGTATATCAGCCTCATTAAATGGTGAACAGTCAATGTATGAATATTTCCACAAATAAACATGCCCATCAGCTATAGAGTGTAAGTTTTATCTTCTGTAACTGCCTTATCTTTCTGAAGAGCCAAAGGGCATAAAGTCTATCCCTGAAAAACCTGGCACAAGGTGGGAATATACCATGAATGGGATCTCAGGACATCACACTTATTCACACCTAGGAGAAATTTAGAATAGTCAACCCACCTAGATTACTGAGTGCAGGAAAACAAAGAGAAAAGTCACATGAACATAAGAAGAACATGCAAAATTCCACACAGACCCAGAGCTAAGAGAGGACGCAGGAGCTGTAAGGAACTGACACACAGCAGAGGGTGGTGCAGTGGTTAGCACTGTCGCCTCACAGCAAGAAGGTCCTGGGTTCGATCCCTGGGTCACCCAGGGTGTCTTTCTGTGTGGAGTTTGTATGTTCTCCCCGTGCATGCATGGGTTTCCTCCGGGTGCTCCGGTTTTCTCCCACATGCAGATTAGGTCAACTGGCTACTCTAAATTGCCCATAGGTGTGTATGTGAGCGTGTGTGGTTGTTTGTCTGTGTTGGACTGGCGACCTGCCCAGAGTGTACCCCGCCTCTCGCCTGGGATTGGCTCTAGCTTCCCCGCGACCCAGACAGATAAAGCGGTATAGATAATGAATGGATGGATGGGTGTATATTGGATGTATCGCCAAGAAGACAGAGTGGCGCTGATGCTGGGATTCTGCAACTCAGGATGGTGGAGTGTTTCAGTAACCCTTAACCACAGGGAGTGAACTGGTTGGCAAAGCCAGATGGCATGGAAGTAATTGTCTGTGCTCCCCAGAGTGCACTGTGAGCAGACATCTGTGTTGGATAATCCCATTTTAAACATTTTGTTTTGTGTGATATGTATACTGTTACATACAATGAACACTACCATGAATGGACACCTGCTTCTGAACAAGAGCCATTTTTAACAAGTTTTAGAGATATTTCATGTTAGAATTGTAAAGTTTGGCTACTTTTACAGTTGGGTATTTTTAACAGAAAAAGTAATTGCTGGAGCTGCCTGTGTGACTGACTTGACCATATGAAGTTACAATTAAAGTGGAATATCACATCATATACCAGTGAATATCTGAAGCATACGAACTCTTATTTTCACTGTTGTTTCTCAGAGACATTAACAGTATTTTAAAATGTGAAACAAATGGATGTTTACAATATTGACCTACCAATTTCTTCCACTGAAAAGAACATTTCATCATAAACATCACTGGTCCGTGAGCGCAGTTGGATGGCATAACGCAGCCAGATAACCGTATGGTTGGCATCAAAGTAGCACTCATTTTCCATTGTGGTGCTGTAACTTGGGCACTCGCGCCATTTGATATCACTCTTCAGATCTCTGTAGAGTATAAACGAGAAATAAGGAACGTTAAGCACTGGCATAGCATCCATAATGGTAAATTAGGGTTAATGTGTTTTTACTTTTCAGAAATATGTTTTCTGTACTAAATTGGAAAGATTTCTTATTAAATTTGGGGTTTGGAGCAGAGAAAAATCAAATGCAAATTGTATAAACCATAAAAAGACAGTTAGTACTTCTGCATGTAGAACAGTCTTAAGTCGCCCGGCTCTGTCAGCTTCAGGAAAGATCCAGCTTCCCAGTGGCAGCGGAACGTCATGAGTTCCCGGGAATAGCAGCCAATCAAATGAGGCAGAGATGTGTTCGGAACTGAAGAAGAAAAAACTGTTAATATAACAGATAACAGAAAGACAAACATTTTTATCACTGATTGGCTACATATTTTAAGGAGAAAGATTTATTTGTTTAAAAAAAATAAGCAGAGACCATTAATTGTAGCTAAACAGGGCTTTTCTGAGGTGATCCCTCATACACATATATACACTCATACACATACATTATCAGGGTGTCCCAAAAGTCTCGATCCATATGCATTTTTTCTTATATTTAATATTTTTATTTCAGATCCGTGATAGCTTTGAAACTGACAACAGAAAATCTAATTCAGCATATACAAGTGTCAGAAAGTCCAAGGCTGTCAATATGAGTAATTGCTGCAATATCTGTATATAAATAAATAATTGATAAGTATATGATATAACTCAGTAATATTTAATCTTTTGCCTAACCCAAAACTTAAAGTAGCCCGAATTCCCAAAACCACCACCAAATAATTCTTTGCTTTTTATATTATATATTTTTGCTTTCTAACAGCTGATATCAGAAGTTTCTCCATAATAGTTTAAAGCCAAATAGACAGTAATTTTTAATCAAATATCATTTTTAACAACCTAAAAATTATTTTAGCTTATCCCCCCCAACAGTTTCCTGGCAAAGTGTGAAGTACTGGTACAGACTGTACACAAAGGTGTTCAGTGGGGTCGAAGTCATGGCTCTGTGCAGGCCACTTGAGTTCTTCTACACTGGTATCTGTTGTGATGCTGGTTTGGACTCAAACCCTTAATTCCAGTAGAGGAAAATCTTAATGCTCCAGGATACAAAGACATTCTAGAGACTTGTGTGCATTCAACATTGTGGTAACAGTTTGGGGGAAGATCCATATATGGGTGTGATGGTCATGTGTCCAGATACCTTTCAACAATAATCGACTCTTCTATGATATACAAATCTGCAACCGCAATCACTTTATATATCTGGATATATTTCCAACGGAGTCATCATATTTCTACATTGGTCATGTTTTGTCACTGGTGAACTTTACTGCCATCTACTATATTTTAAGATTTTAATATTTATGGCATTGTTTAGCACAGACATCCGGTGAGCCGCATCACACAGCGTTAGCAAAAGCAAAACTAATTTCATGGAGCTGCCCTGTGACTCGGATCCGTTCCAAAATTTAATGGGTTCTTCTTTGGCCCATGCTCCCTGTCACTAAGTTTCATGGAAATTGGTTTGGTAGGTTTTGTGCAATCCTACTTGTTAGGCAAACAAACAAACTGCACCAAAAAGATACCTCACACTGGAAGATTTAATAAAAAAAATAAAGTAAAAAAGAAGGAATTAAAGAAACAAATCATTTTCTATTCATTTCCCCATTCATATGCCCATTTTATTTTCTCATTTATATATTCCGGCATTATATTTTATCCTGTGTATTACCAGAATTTGCTGATGATTGCTCCCTTAACAGTGTCCCTGATACTCAGATATAGCTGATGAAATAAATAAAACTGATTAAATGATTCAGTTTTGCTTTGCTCTTATTCATTGTGATCATGTAAAACTTTAAGTGTATTTTTTAATTAATATAAACACCGCACACAACAATATGGAATTGTGTCAGGATTAGTACTGCCTTTAAACATATTTTATATTCTTTGAAAATGAAGGACTTGAAGTATCCACTTCTAGCTATTTGTGGACATGTTGACAAGCTCATCATGGTGTTCTCAGAAAGCAGCTCTCCTGTGCTCTTATTTCCACTGCAGGACTGACGGGACGCAACATAAATCCCAGTAGCCCAGTCCGGGAGGCCAGTGTGTGGCTTTTTCCTGGAAGTGCTGGCTAGAATCTTTCACATGTAAAAATGTTTGTGTGTCAGCATGCGGCTTCTGCCAAAGCTTCCAGAACCACTCCCTCCCCTGAGCCCTGAATTTGTGTGTTAAATATTAACTCAGGAGGACAGATATAACTCCCACTGCTGAAATCAATTTCAAGTCACACTGGTATATTTTAAGTTCAGATCTTCGCTATGTAACCCATGTTTATACACAGAAGAGAATGCTCAAGAAGAGAATGGTGAATTTGAAACTGTTTAAAGACACCTTCATATGGAAAGTAGATCTTGTTGAAGCTTCTTTATATGAAGGTGGATCAGTGTGGGCATGAGGGATTTGGAAGAAGAGTGAGCATGCTGCAGCAGCTCCATTTTGGCTCAGAGCCAAAATATTAATATCCTGTTTATCAAAGACTGCCAGATTTGAAGTTCCTCTGTTTGTCCTATGCAGGGAGCAAATCAAGCATGAAGCAATAAGAGACACTGAAGTGTAACAAATCTGTTAGTACTAAACAAGCCAACATGCACCAACACACACACGCGCACGCACACACATGCATGCACACGCACACACACAGGTCTATATAGAATAAGAAGCTATCAACTACTTTTTCCATCATCCAACCATAACCATTTCATTTTTTCCTCATACCGTTCCCAATATATGTTGATATTTTAAATGAATGTAAATTATTATGAAGTTATAATAATGCCAATAAACTTTTGAATCAATAAGTCCAATAAATGTTTAAACATTTTTGCCTTAAAACTAATATTGAATTTTGTGGCATGTTAAAGGAGTAATATAAAAAAGCTTTTCCCAGGGATCACCTAGACGGTTTTTTCTTTTCTTTTTTAATTTAGGCACTTTAGGCTTTTTGGAAACTTTTCAAAATTATTAATTGTATATGTTAAGCCAGGAATTGAGATTCAGATCTTAAAGAGCTCCTTTACAAACCTTGAAAATAAGTTCCGATTCAAATCTCAGAGGCAGCTGTGAATTTTTCTTTTGCATTGCATACACTAAATTACAGTTCATGTTTTCCCCCCCACAAAATTTTAAATATAATTAAGAATAAGGCACAAAAAATGATTTGCAGTTTAATCTTACTGAACAGTTGGAAGTTTATTTAACATTGTTGGAAGGAGTCTCCAGTGTCAGGGCTTTGTAACAGTCTTAGGTAAAGCTGTAACCAAGGTTTTTTTTTTTTTTTTTTTACTCATTCACTTCAGGAGAGACAGAAAAAGTCTGGTAAAGGAATGACTGTTTATAGCTTCTATAATGTAGGTGATAACAGGAACTAACCTGTTTAATGAACATTCCACTAGAGTAAATGTCATTATAAACAGTTAAATGTTCTTCTATGATAACTTTAATATTGCAATATTGCTGGGGAATTTGAGGAATAAAACTGTAGGCATATAAAGAGATAAGAAAGAAAACCAACTTTGGGGTGGTAACGGATATGCCGCTTCATTTCACCACCATGCTGGGTTTTTTTCTTATATAACATGTCCCCAAGTATATTACTTCTTACAGTGATGTACAATGATCTTCCTACACACACTATTTAATGCCTCCAGTTTTCCTCTACACAAGAGAATAAAGATTCTTAATTCCAAGATTAGTTTTTTAATCACCGGTGAATTTTTAAGACCTTCTCTGACAGTAACAATGTATTAAAAGGAAAGTATATGTTTACTTACAGAAAGCAGCCCACATAATATCTGAACACTGCAAACAGCTAAGGAGAAAGTGAACTTTCAAGACTATTTGTGTGCTGTTTCTCAAAATCAAGAATGTGAAGACTAAACTGAAGAATATTCTCACCATGTGACCTTGTAAAAAAACACTTACGGCTAATCGAAGTGTAATAGACTTAAACGTGCTACATTTAACATCAAATATTTTATTAATTTGTACTGCTTCCAAGTTTTACCTATGTATCCTCAATATTTAGATAACATCAAGAATACAT
Organism: Notoglanidium macrostoma; assembly: GCA_030068235.1. Taxonomy (NCBI): domain Eukaryota; kingdom Metazoa; phylum Chordata; class Actinopteri; order Siluriformes; family Auchenoglanididae; genus Notoglanidium; species Notoglanidium macrostoma. The sequence continues at coordinate 11,970,781 of JAQQZR010000011.1, forward strand.
CACTTCCTGGTACTTTTTCCCCATTTTCCAGTTTTGGAAATAAAGTTGGTTGGTGAAAGATGAAACAATCCATTTTTGAATTATGTTCAAAGACTACGCTTAGTCTGACTTAGCTAGCTGGCTAAAGATACCCTAGAAGACTGCATACAACACAAGGGATAAATTGAAATCTACATCCGGATTTCTATAAAGCTACTCTGTGACAATGTCCACAGTTAAAAGTACTAAATAAATATAAATTGAATTGAACTTTTTAGACCATGACCCAAAACATCTTTCTTCTCAGTTGAAATATTCACAGAAAAAGTGGTTGAGTAGTGGTTGAAAAAGTAACACTCAGTCCTAATAAGCTAACAGATTCTGTCCTCAAGCTCTGCCTCCTTTTCTTTTTTACATCCAACAAACCTACTACAAGATTCTCTGTCCCGTCCAATATTGGTCCTGGGACTAAACAGTTTCGTCATTTAGTATGCACCAATTCCAACTAATTCATTCATTTGTGTTCAACACAAATTGCGTGTCCTATATTTAACATTTTACACTACAACAAAGAATTACACCTTGTGGCACACTATAAAGGCGAGCTGCATTGCAGCAGCTGAACAAGACACACAGAGTGGCCTCTTAAGGGGGAAAGTGAATTCCTATAGACGCCTAGTGTTTTAGAGGGAGGAGGGGTTTTCTGGATGGTTTCACACAATCGGTAATGACTGTTCCTCTGATATAAGAAGGAGTTTCCTGATCAAAACATCCTGTTTCTGGTGCAGTTTCAGCAATGAAGAACATGGAATGTTTTTAGCCCAAATGACCCAGATCCCATGCAAAGACCCTTCCACACTTGAACTTGAACTTTTAGACAGGAATATATAGATGGGTAATCCAATGCAAATGTCAGGATAACAATCAAAAATGTTGTGGGCTCACCTTAACTGTTTTTACTACATAAATAAAAATCGTATTTTTATATGGATCTGTAGATCCTGAAGAATCACAAAGAATCAAGGCTAAGCTTTGCAAGTCAATTCAAGTTCCAATGTCACAGCCATAATGCTGGCAGTGCTTATATGAAAAGTAAAAATCAAAACTGTACCTTGCACTGAGGCTTGTACATTTTCTGTTGCAGCAATGATGAAGAGGCAGATGAAGAAGGAACGATGGATCGCCATGGCACGGCCCCCTACACAGAATAAGTTAATAATTCAGACAATTGAAAGGGTCTCAAACCTATTTTTATTGAAGTTATGTATAGTATAGCATTCAACAAAGCAAGAAAGCAGTCAAAATATACAGGACTCCAACGATACTCACCAAAAAAGCATATCAGGATATAGCTGAGTGAGGTAATCATAATATATCATACTGTCCAGCCCTACTAATTGCACTTTTCAAACAGATTCTGAACTCAGATGATGTGTTATAATGCTTGCCATAACAGGCAGCACAAAGATCAGAAATTTTAGAACATTTAGCAAAACAATTAAAATAAAACTGAATGAGACCTGGAATAATAAACCTTTCTATTACAGCTTATTGTAAATACAAATAGTTTTAAAGCAAATAGTGTTAAAACTAAAACACAAAAAATCTGTCCTTCCTGCACTCATGACTAGAAACAACTTTTTCTTTTCTAATACCAGTCCTGAAACCTTGAGTCATGGCTGATAACTGACCCAATAGGTTTCTACCCATCAATCTATAATCTAGATGACTTATTCCTCAGGGACACGGGGAAGCTGGAGCCAATCCCAGCTGACTTCGGATGAGAGGCAGGGTACACCCTGGGCAAGTTGTCAATCTATTGCAGGGCTAAACTTAGCACAGAAAGGCCCCAGTTGTCTGGCAGACTCGAACCCAGAACCTTCTTGCTATAAGGCAACAGTGCACCATTGTGCCACCCAGGTTTTACCCAAAAACTTTTAAAATAATAGATCTTAAAATAAAGCACTACACTTAATAGAGACATCTAAAGATACCATGCTCAAAGTGCTCTCTTAATTTAAAGGGGGGAAAATACATATCCTTCAGGAGAAATTAAACAAAACCTCAGCTTTTCTTTATTCAAATAAACCCTTTATAAACAAGCAAGCAAACAAACAGTAATTCCAGTGGAATACTTATTTATATCAAGTATAAGTAACAAATTACCAGTTGAAAAAAAAACCTTCATAGTTGAAAATAAAAAATGTCCTCATACGTACAAAACTGCATTATAAAATTCCCTAATAGCTTGTTAGAAAACTGGATCATAATATATAATGGACATTAAATCAATGCTATCATCAGTACTGCATTATGATATGTAGATGACAGTATGGTGATTAGATGTTTTAAGGATTACAATATATGCTGAGACAAGATTCACAGAGCTTCTAATACTCTTTGACTCATCACCCAGACTATTTAACCAACAGCCTATATATCTCCCTGCTTGTTCCATGCACTAGCAGTGAATGTTTGGAAGGCGCGCACAGCATGACACAGTAATTATGTGAACTCTGGACCAGATGTTGCTAGGAAATGTGGAGGGGCTTGTTTAAAGCAGTTTATCTGGCACTTGAACACAGTAGGGAGGACAGAGAACATGAACAATATGAATAAACACCAAAAGACAATATAACTTTGCATGGGCTAAAAATAAATATATGTGCTCTTAGTCAGGAAGGAACATGTGGGAAGATGAACTGCTAAATTAAAGACATTGGCAATTTAAAATCTTTTCATACAGCAGAGAAAAACTGATTTAAGTCTCAAACCTCTTCAAAAAATAGTTTGAGAGTTCTTTAAGGGTTCATTGGATAATTAGGGAACTCTTTTTGAAGGTGCTGTGGGGTTTTATATACAAATGTTAAGGAGGAACAGCTAAAGAATTCTTTAGGGGAAGTGACCAAATCTGATTTGTTTGCTTGGATTTGCTCGTAGATCCACACCGGTTGTTATAGTAACAACACAGAGACAACTAACGTCCTAGTCAGGGTCACAGGGGATCCAAATCCTATCATGGGAATGTTGGTGTGAGTTAAGAAAACACCCTGGATAGGACTTGTATATTGTAGGATACCATGCAATCACACATTCACACACTCATTCTTAAAGAGTGGCAATTCATCTTAGCCAATCTGCTTATTAGCAGGTTGTTTTGGACGAATATGGAAAACCACAAATGTAAAACAAAGAAGATGAAGGACAAGAAGAAGATGAAGAAGAAAAAGAAGAAGAAGAAGACTGTTTGGAATGTGGTATGTCCATTTAATCTGATTCAGGGACACTAATGTGGGTTATAGCCAATTGGAAGAATTTGCATTTACAATTGAGCAGATGAGGGTTAAAGGTCTTGCTCAGGAATCTAACAGTGGAACCTTGGCAGTGCAGTGCTGAGATTTGAACTCACAACCTTCTGAAATTAAAGGTCCACTATGGAGGATTCAACCAACTCAATGCCCCTCCCTTACCCCATCCTTTTAAAGCATGTATTATAATCTACGGTGGCCAGCAGGTGCCTGTAGCATACTTCTAAGCACTTACAATCACACTCCCTTGCTTTTTCCACGCTAAAGAAGTACGATCTTCAATTTTTCAAAATGTGGGTTCTCAAACTTGTTAGCCAGCAACAGCAAACACCGATTCCTCTTCATTCTTCCTCCTTGGCTTCATTTCTTCTTCTTTGTTGTCCTTCCAGTGCTTCCTTCTTCCCAGAGTCACACTGCCACTTATAAAAATGTGAAACGCAAAAGGTGCTCTCTAGAGGTTTGTCCATTCTGAGCTACTGTAACACTACACAGTAGCTCTGTGAAAGAGGACCCGCTGCCTATGTAGATTTAAAGGGCTCATTCTAAGCTTACAAAAACAATATGATTCTATCCTAAAAGGTAATTATACTCTAATGAAAACATTCTTATAAATACTATAATCCAATAATATAATCTGCTAATAGAGCCCCCTGAATCCTACATAGTAGACCTTTATGGGGGTTTTGTTGTTGTTGTTGTTGTTGTTGTTGTTTTCTCTTTTATTGTTGTTATTAAGCAGCACTAGAGTGAAATAGCAGCTAATTTAAAAAAACCTAAATTACTAAGATGCTAATAAAAGCATTTAACTTGTGTTAAATGCATATCAAACCATACTTCAGCCCCGCCCCCAACTTCCTCAAATTTTGTAAATCAAATTATGGTCAGTCTGAGGACAGCCACCTGTAATGGTTATAATGGGAACATGAAACTGAACATAGTAAACATGTCAGCATGGAATACAACACTCCTTTAAGTAAAACGCCTGGGCCGTGGAGAGCTTGTGAAATGTGTGTGCTCCACTCTGTCCTCTCCTGCTACTGGAAACTGAATTCTCAGAAACGGCATCTCAGAGTTGCAGCTTTGCACAAATAGGGAGCAGCCTTTCAGTCACACCCACAGTGAAGGAGGCATGGGGTAATTCTCTACAGAGGGTTAGCAACAACCAAGAATAACATCTCATGTAAAGAGGTTATAGGCCATGTAGCTACTATTAAACTCTTTTCAGTTACTTCTTAACATCTGCACTCCATTACACTACTGTTATTTTATATTTTTCTGCATCCCTGTGGTGACATTTCATAGCTGAACCAAAGACGGAAGAATCTAAATCTTGCATACAAAATCTATACACATAATCAGCAATGGCAATATGCAATACGGATGTGACATATTATGTCCACGTAGCGCTCTCTCATTTTATTTTCATTTTCAATCCAAATAAATGGTGGAAGAAAAATGTCAGATGCTGACAGATTGACAATGGCAAATGATAGATTTTGTTTGTTAAGGATGACACAAGTTAACGATTTAAATTTGAGCCAAAAGTACAGAATCTGTAAGTTCAAATGTTTTCTTTTTTTATATTACAAAAATAAATGTTTCAACAAGGGAAAAATGCATTGATTAGAAATCCCCCACCTCTATCATAACCATAACTAGCTTGCATTTATTAACCCTTTATTGGGCAAAGAACTGAAGAAACCATTGCCCTATAAAGGGTTACACATTTATTTTTAATATTAGAAACAAAACAAAAATCACCAAGATTTTAAAAAATAAATAAGAAGGTTTAAACAAAGGCAATGCACTGCCAAGGCAACAAACCCCCATCTCCCATCTCCCCGGTCTCCTTCCCCCTGTCCTGTGATTGGCTGGAATATGTTAGTATGTCCACACTAATGCCCACACTTCTCCTTATAATCAAGCAAACAGTGATGGTACCTACAATGCTCATGACATAATTTAATATGATATTAATAACTTAACTCCATAGTGCCTGGATGTAATCCAAATCCATCTATTAGAGTATAAAGAGAATGTTAACATCTGCATCACATTAATAATTAATTAATTATTAATCTAAGCTGAGATTTGAGACTGTAGAATGTCCTAGCATACTTGAACCTGTAACCTCTGTAAATGTTTGAGCATATTCATGAGCAATTTGGTCAATTAAAACTAATCTCACAGTTCTCCAATTTCCAGATTTCCAAGAAACTCTTTTCTGATTCCATCCTTTGAATCCTGAACTGCAAGCAAGTTGTGCTTGGGGCAATATTGAGCCATAGGAGTTACCTTACACAATATGTATGTTCAGTCTAAAAGTACTTCACTCATATTCTTGATATTCATATATCTTATGATATTCCTATTCATATTCTTGCTCATATTCACAGAAATTCTTAAATAACAGTATTAAGTCAACAACCAAACCCTTTTTTTTATTGGCAATCTGTTCCCAGCATGTAGCCTTAACCAGTGCCCCACTGCATTGAGCAATAACCTAAAACACACAGTGGTGACACTGCAGAAGGTCATGTTACCTTTTGATATAACCAACAACAGGATCTTTTCTTTGAGAAAAAAGAATTTCCATTGCTTATATGCTCAATTCTCCTAATATTAAGACAATGACTTTGGAGCTTTATTGTAGTAGAAAATAAGAAGTAAACAACCTAGTACCTTGAGCCTCTCTCTCTCTCTCTCTCTCTTTCTCTCATATATATATAC
>JAQQZR010000011.1:11978195-11994443 GCA_030068235.1 Notoglanidium macrostoma
GAAGCTGCTTTGAGACAATGTCTGTTGTTAAAAGCGCTATACAAATAAAATTGAATTGAATTGAATTGAATTGAATGGATGATCAGGAAATTGTCTGCTCAACATGTACCATCTTATATATTATATTTCCAAAAGTATGTGGACACTTACTTTTTACTCATTACACCCATATGTGTGTCTTCTCCACAAAGTTGAAAGCACACTATTGTATCGAATGTCTTTGTGTGCTGTAGCATTACAACTTCCCTTCACTAAAGGGACTAGCCCAAACATGTTCCAGCATGACAATGCCCTTGTTCACAAATTGAGGTACATGAACACATAGTTTGCCAAATTTGTAGTGGAAGAACTCAAGTATTGACTGCACTCCAGGCCTCCTTATACAACAGCAATGCCTAATCTCACCAATGCTCTTGTGGTTGAATGAGCACAAATCCCAATAGCTATGCTCCAAAATCTAGTGGAATCATTCCCAGAAGAGTAAAGCATATTATAACAGCAAAGAGAAACTAGATCTGGAATGGGGTATTAAGGAAGCAAATATGAGTGCTATGATCAGGTATGCATTGGGTAACGCATTTTTCAGAAGAAACTGTTACATTTGAACTGATATCCTCAGCAATGTGTTAGAAAAATTTATTATCGATGGCTTTGCAAAGACAGATTTTCCCCAAAGAGCCAGGAACAGCACAAATTGTAATTTGTTCTGAATATAGTGAGTGTCATTCAGGTCAGATGCATTTCTTAGAAGCATATCTGTGGCAGTTCAAGCCAACGGCAGTAGCTCTTATCTGTATGATAAGAGACGTGATGCATGGCTTTTGGATTCAGTCACCATGATGTGGTTATGTGACAGCTGTAATTAGAATCGTTCTTATTGTCCAAATATGAATATAAGTACATTTAGACTGAAACAAAGTATTTTACTGAATATGTCTGTTTCTTTTTTTTCTTTCTTTTTTTTTGATGACTGCTGTAAATGTTGGATATATTATGATAATCTGAGTGTTCAATACAATACTTGATATGTTTGATTTGAGCTCTTCAGCAGTCTGCTGAATTAAAATCAGAGCAAGGTCTCACTCATCAAACAGACACTTTGCACACGCAAACATTATGACAATATTTGCACATCAAGTTTTAAACAATGACTTTTAAAGAACTTTAAAGAACAATAACTTTTAAAGACAATTACATTCTTTGCAACCATTTTAGCATTTTATTTACCATAATATTGAAAATAACACATAAATCCAATTAGACCTTGTAAATCCTGCTCAAACCAGCAAAACAAGAGATTACCCCATTCACACTGACCTCTCTGAATGTGTGCATTGTTTTGTGGATTTCTATCATGTGTCTGTGTGTACTGTAGGAATGCAGAAGCTGCTGGTTCTCCCCCTCCCCCTCCAGAAGAACGTGTTTCTATAGAATTCAGACAGACGCAATGACGGAAATTCCATATGGTTCCATTCTGCTGGTAGAAGGAATGCAAAAATGTAGGGGAAATGTCTCTCACATACTTTTAAACAAGCCAAAGTATTTTTGTTGGTATTAATTGTTCTGTAAAGTATTAATAGTTGTATAATAGTTAAACTTCTTACACTAAGCACCAGGAGTCAATGCATACATACATCATTACTTAATTATATACAAATTATATACAAATACAAATATTTATACAAATTAATATTCATGAAATAATTTAACTTTTTACATAACATTTTTTTAAAGTTTACATCAAATTAATTAATTTAATTTAATTTAATAAAGTAAATACAGTTTATAAAATACAGTTACTGTGCATTTCTTTTATTCAACTGACTGCCTATTTTTAGAGCTATATGACTGGATTCATTCCTATCTGATAAGCTGCTGTTTGGTTGTAATTTCCTCTATGTTCCCACACAAATCACACACGTTGGGTCTATTTCCATCATTCTATTCAAGGCTTGTTTGTGGGGTATACTCAAGAATCTCATCATTGGTCTGCTGAAAACAGGAGTGAAACATCTTGCAGCCATCAGTAACAATACAGAGTGAGCAATATATCTCCATTATCTTGATGATGGAGGAAACATTGTGTTATTACAGCATGCCTTCAGGATGGCTTCCTGTCCTATCATGTTGGACAATGTGAGCAGGAAATCACTCAGCCTGTTCTGAGCACAGGAAACAGGGAATCGTAGGGGTAGAGGAGTAGGAGAGTAGCGGACAGGCTGACACGTAAGTTCGTATAGAGGTTAGGGTATAATTTTATGTGGTTTACTCAAAAAAATAATTCATTTTAGCAAGTGACAATATCTTGAATATAGTCAAATTGATCTAGTATTTCCTATTATAAGAGTACAATAAACCAAATATATGATCATTAAACCCAATTGTATGCATGTTTATTCATTTTAAGTTTAGCAGAAATATATGTTAAAAGTATTTCAAGCTTGCAATTAGTGAAAAAAACTAGTACAAAAAAACATAGTAGAGAACTATGACTAGCTAATTTAAGATTTACACTTGCTAACAAATCTTTTTTGCAGTGTACAACAAAGTACAGTTGAAGTCTGGATGCTGATTGATCATAAGATGTTGATAAATTTTCTATAACATGCTAATGATGACAGCAGTGCAGTTGTAAATCACAGGTTTTTTGTAACGTACTTGTTGTAGTGTAATCGTTTTATAGTAGCAGCTTATACACAGGGACTATTCACAGGATGTATGATGTATGCTCCACATAAATAGATAAAATGTGTTGTTATTCAACAATGTATGGTGTTACATTTCTTTGAAGAGATATTTGTAACATTTAGGGAAGGAGTCTCCAGCGCAAGTGCCTTATAACACTCAGAGGTAAAGCTGTAATTTTATGTTTTCCACCACATGAAAGCCTTCAGGAGGAGTTTTTCACTTTCTATTAATAGCATGACAAGCTATATTTTTTCATGTTATTAACTCCAAGAAAGAGAGAAAAAGAGACTGGTTGTGGAACTGTTCATAGCCGCCATAACTTTAGCGATAACAGGAACTTAGTTGTTTTGCAGACATTTCATGGCAGATCAAGAGATAAAAATACAAAATGTAAAAGTATAAATTGCAATTGTTGGCAAATTGTTGAGGTATAAGAGGAATAAAACAGTACAACAGGATCTGCTGTTATAGGAAAATAATCATAGGTAATAATCTTGTCTTCACAGTGAATTTATCAGCTATCTAACATAGACAGCATCATTCTGTAACCTTAGTACAACAGATTAAAAAATCAAAAACAAAAAAAACCCACATACACACCTGAAGTTTAGCCAGATAGCAGTAATAGGACAGAAAATTCAACCATTGCATTTAGAAGGTCTCATAATGAAGGAAATGTGTTATCATTCACACTGTAGAAAATGTTTATATTAGTATAGACAGCATTAGCTTACAAAATAGCTGCTAAAAAATAATGATAATTAGCTTAGATAGCCTCCTAAAATGCATTAATTTAATAGCTAATGTTCAATAGCTAAGTGCACAAATGACATTTTAATTAAGTTTTATAAAATTAGCACACAATTTAGTCAACACTCTGCATTGTATATGAAAGAAAGAAAGAAAGAAAGAAAGAAAGAAAGAAAGAAAGAAAGAAAGAAAGAAAAATAAGAACGAAGTAATGCTTTAATTCATTTAGTTCATTTCCAATATGTCCTCTAGGTGGCAGGGTAGTCTTATTTTTGGTCACGTCACTGATCTAAACCAACTCTCCAATCAGTGAAAGTTACAACAGTGGAGGTTTGTAAGAATAAATGTGATGTCTCAGTGCTGGTTTCTGGTTTTGGGTTATGAATACATGCTCAGATGTCTCCCTACATTTTTATGAACAAAAGATTTGAATTGAACAGATAACACATTCTACACAAATACAAATGCGGATGCAGACAAGAGACAGACTATTCCGTTTTATTTTATATTGTTACTGTTAATACAGCAACAAACACAAACCAAAAAAAAAAAGTTGGCAGGAGCTTTCCTGGAGCATGAAGTGAAAGTATGAAGCTTGTGGGATCATGTTCATGAATGTGAACTTGTAGCAGTCTTTAACTTCCTTGCCAGGGTCATGGTGGTATCAAGTTTCTAATTTATAGCCTATCTGTACATTTATTTTATATGTTTATATTATAGGAAATAGAGCTAACTAAATTCATTATAAAATATAGCAGGCAGGAGAGGCTTGGTGGTGCAGTGGTTAGCAATGTTAGCACAGCAAGACGGTTCTGGGTTCGAACCTGGGCCGATTGTGTGGAGTGCGTATGTTCTCCCATGCCTGCGTGGGTTTCCTCCTGGAGCTCGAGCTTCCTCCCACAGCCCAAAAACATGCAGATTAGGTCAGCTGGCTTCTCTATATTGCCCATAGGTGTGAATGGCTGTTTGTTTTGTGTTAGCCGTGCAATAGAGTAGGCATACTAATCTGCATACTAACCTTTTTTTTTTTTGGTTTGCTCCAGCAGCCAGATATAAACACTACCTTACTTAGCTCCAAATTCCAAATGTAGTTCTATCATATTTCTGCATAAACTGGCCTGGAATTCAAAACGATCAATTTTTTAAAAATGATTTAAAGTGATTTTTTTTTTTCATACATTAGAGTCCAGTGTTCAGTTCACTAGGTTTAGACTTCTGATGCCATCAGCATTTCAGGACTTCTTATCCAGCAAAAACAATTATTGCGCAAATCTCTGTAGCTCATGGATCTGGCAGTTCCAAATGGTTTAGGAAAAAACATTATTTTGTCACACTCTTCCTGTTGCTGAATAAATACACCAGTTAGTTTTTTTTCTAAATTACAGCTTTTGCAGGAGGTTAGATTGTGAAAATATGCTGGTGGTAGTCCAGAAACAAACAGAAAAAAAAGAACATAAATAGTGTTTGTGTAGAAAAACAGCCCTTGGGTTGAGTAAGAGTAGGGAATCACTGGGTTGAGTAATCTCTCAGCATGGGTTATTATATGAGCTCGGCCTTGTTCTGCTTTAGCCAGATAACAGAGTAATTCACATCCAGCATGAAGGTAAGCACTGAACTTGAACCACTACACTGTTTAAAATAATGCACTAAAGATTATTATACCACAGTTTTCTAAAAGTAATGGCTTCTTACTTACTTAGTTACACAGGAACACAGTTGAGGCTTCACATAATCTAAGCCTAATAATACACAGAAAGAAAATGTAGCATTATTTAACACAGAAAAATGTATAATTGTTGATATGGTGAAGATTTCTTTAAGGAGATGTTTCACATTAATGGAATAAGTATTTGTAATTTTCAGCTTTGTAACAGTCAGAGGCAAAGCTGTAAGTTTTCTGACACATGAAAGTCTCCAGCAGGGTCACGGTGGGAAAATACTTTTTAACTACTTTTGCATTCCCTGAAGATACTCTTGCTTAATGTAAAACTAGATCAAACTATCACAATAAATAAATAAATAGCCCCTCCATAACCCTTAGGGGGCTCGGTACAGAGGAGTCTACACTCTGCAGTTTCGCCGTAACATGACAAACTGTGCGTTATGAACTTCACATAAGAGAAATAGGCTGCTAGTTTTCTTTATTAGCCTGTATAGCATAAGTTATAACTATAACTAACATGCAATATGTATGCAAAATGAGAGTGCTGTTCTGTTCATAGGGTAGGGTGAATGAAAACCCTTTGCATAGTATCTATTTAAAAGCTGTTGTCATCAGAGGAACTTTGCCATAATGAGACATAATTTGCAATAATAATACATTTTATGGAATTGTTTGACCATCTTGTGCTATTGAGGAATTATCTTGACAAACAATATTAATACTTAGAAATGACTTCTGCTAATTTAACACATGGCCTACAAATTAGTTAATTAGATTAAAATGATTAATAATATAATTAATAGTGTTAATTTACATGTGTATGTTTGGGTGAAACTAATATCTATCAACAGTTCAACAATGACACTATTAGTATTAAGCAACGCATTATGTCTCATCGATGGCGTAATAAGAATGATGTGGGGCAATGTGTTTTATTCACGTGCACACACACACACACACACACACACACACACACACACACACACACACACACACACAAGGTTATTTTATTAAAATCCAAAATAATCCCCTTTAAGACAATTCTTAGAAGCAAATAATCTGACGTTAATGTAAATATGAAACCTTATGTTGATGTCTGTTTACCTTAGAAAGACCGGATGCATAGCTCTGCTGTCACATTTATACCAGCTGGTCCTGGGTAGAATAAACACCCCAAACCACATACTCATTAAAGCAAAGATGCAAAACCAGGCAATATTTGATTTTACTCATATTATTGTTCTTTTTTTTTTGCAGGTGTTATCAAGTTTGTATGTTTTTATAAACACACATCTTTAGTAAATCGAGGTTTTACTCAATTACATTTTCATTAAAAAAAACTTATCCTCCCTAAATTTATTCAATTTCTATTAAATCACATTTCTTTTTTAAACCTATTTATTCATGATTTAAAACCAAAAAACTTCATTCCAGTGTGCATGAATTCCACAACCTGTCAACTTTGTGTTGTTCTTCTGTTAAAAGTTACTTTAATGACAAAAACTGATCTCATAAAAAATCTCATTCAACCAGTCAGAGGTGTTTGTATTTCTTTCCATTTCATGCAAAATTAAGTTTTTAGAAAGGATATATTTATATCATAACATGTTTATGCAAATCAAGTTGTGTAAATTGGATTTGAAATTTTGAGATGATAATGAAAAAATTAAATGTCATGATTTCTAATTTTATGTAAAAAAAAAAAAATATATATATATATTTGCATTTTACTTGTACATACCTGAGTATGTTTAGTTCTGGAGCCTTTTCACTAACTTTCACTGAGGTATAATTTTTGACTCACTGCCTCCTTTTTTAATAAATCACCCATATTCATTTATTCATTCAGGTGTGTTTTGTCTGTCCTTTTTCCACCTTTGGTCAACTGTAACACTTTCTTGATAAGCATCATATATTTTTTATTTACACATGGTTGTAGAGTTTTTGTGTGCTACATGACTGATGTTTGATATGTGTTTCCAGAAACCTCTGCTAACTGTCACCTCATCCTGCCTGTTAATCCTGCTCACATCTTTGTCTCATATTAGGTAGGTTAAAAAATGTAGTTGATCAGTCAGCTACATTTTTAATGTTTAAAATGTGTTTCTTTAGTTTTGCACCAGTGCTACCAGACTAATATTATGCACCAGTTTAGGACTGTGCTTCAAATAGCTCACTTTTTTGCTCTATTTATGTGTCATTAGCAAATGAGTCAATCCTTTTAGATGAACAGATAAGCTCTTTAAGGTGAATGAGTCAGCTCTTTTTGATGAACTTTTGGCTTTTCTAGGTGAATGAGTCGGCTCCTATAGGCAAATGAGTCAGATCTGCTAGGGCCATTTGCCATTTGAGGCACTTTTGTGCTCAATATTATCCTGAGAGCACGTGTGCAAAACTAAAGGAGCTAAGTTTAGGAAGCAAAAATGTCTTGACTGAGATTTTGGTGCAAGATTCAATTGGTTGTCCAAACATCGATTATTCTTGTAAACGATAAGTTTTGCATTCATTCACATTCATGACTGGTTATGACTCTATGAGTAAAAAATGATGGCTGAATAATTTTTTGTGTTTGCTCTGACAGATGTGAGCAGCCAGTAAACTGCGTATGGGGTGCTTATGGAAGTTGGTCGGAGTGTGACGGCTGCACCAAAACACAGGTAGACAGAAACAAGTGGAGGCTGAAATGACTAAAATAAAGCTTCAAACCTATGAAAGCTTTTAACTCCTTTTTGTTTGGCATCTCTTAGGTTAGAAATCGCCCGATACAAGTTTTCCCTCAGTTTGGTGGGAGCATTTGTACAGGGGAGGCTGTTCAAAGACAAGCATGCGTGCCTACTAAAACCTGTCCCCTGGAAGAAGGATGTGGAGCTCGGTTCCGCTGCACATCTGGTATTTAGCACTGCAAAATTAGCAAAAACGTCTGGATGAAAAAAGCAAAATGTACACAAATTTTCCCCTACCAAATAATAAGCAGTTATTTAGAAGTTTTTAATATACTTGCTTCAAACAACATTTTATGTAATCTCATTTTTATAAACAATAAGCTAATTGTTTCTCTGTTTGTTAAGTCTCTGTTTACAATTTAAGTTGAAAGTGAAATTATTATTTGCATCACTTAAAGCTTTCTGGTCTAATTCCTACTTTAAACTTTGTAAGCCAGAACCTAAGGGGTGGAATCATACCAAACTATTCTAAACAACTACAAAAAACATGAATATGTTTGTAGAAGATGGTCTTCAAATTGTTGCACCATTCTGTTCAATAGAGAAGAACTTTCGTTTATATTTAAGGCTGATATTTATTATGTGACTCACACTTCCTTCATATGTTGGCTACCATAACTCAGAGATCCAACATGAAACTACCAAAGCAAGAATAACACTCATTTTGAAGATGATTGATTACATTTAGCACTGTACATATAATAGGACATTCTTTAAAACATCATGAACTCTCATTAGAACTGTGAACTGTGTGTGTGTGTGTGTGTGTGTGTGTGTAGGTCAGTGTATCAGCCCCACTCTGGTGTGTAACGGTGATCATGACTGCCAGGAGGATGGTTTAGATGAGCAGCGCTGTGCTCAATCCAGTACTAACATGTGTAACTTGCATAAGACTCCACCCAATTCTGATCTCACTGGAAAAGGGTAAGAAATTCTGCTTATTACAGGAAAACTCCAGTTTTTTTCAACCTGATTTGTAACCAGCTCTCTGTCTACAGCTTACAACTATGATGGGTAAGAATTCAGTCCTTTTTCCTGTACTGAGAAATGAACAGAAACTCCAAACACATGCCCTTCGACGTCACTGTGTAAATTTGGACTACACATGATTTCTGTTCTTTTCTCAGAGCAGGGGAATGTTTAAAATTCTTGTCCATGCTAATCCCATATGAATGAGGAATTATTTTGGAAAATGCTGAAGTATTCCTTTAAAGCCTAAGGTTTGCGTTTGCTAGCTTACAAGAAAAATGTATAATTATAGTGTTTATTTGCTGCTGTATTTGACAGGTTTGACATGCTGACAGGCAAGCTGAAGGCTGGCATTATTAACACTCTCAGTTTTGGTGGCCAGTGCAGGAAAATGTTTAGTGGGGACCACAGAGACTTTTATAGACTCCCACAAAGTATCCTCAGATACAGCTTTCAGGTGAGCAAGAAAGTGCTTTTTTTTAAATAAAGAATCTGAATATAAATGAACTATGTGGAATGAACAGATAATGGGGTCTAAACATATACAAATGCAAACAAGAATAGGAAACACACTATTCTATGTCTGATATATGTGGCACTCTTTTACTATAGCATGTGGTATTCATTTCATCATCCTTAGTAAATGCCTCGTCAGGGTATTTTGGGAAACTGAACCCACTAAATTAGTTTGAGAATATCACAAGCAGGTACAAATAAAAACTGTGTGAGCAGGATTAAAAGAGCAATCCTGCACATACTGTATTTCTCAAATGATGTAGCTGAGGCTGAGAAACTTTCAGAGCCAAATTTCACTTATCATGTTGACAATGCTGACATTTCTCCATCTGGGGTTTTTCCAGTGTTTCCAGGGGTATAGTGGTAGTGTTCATATTTAATAATAACAAACAAAACCCCTCTGGTTTAGACCATGCCCACTCTGGATTTAAATCCAAATACAGATAGCGATTTGGAGGAATAAATAGAAACAGATAAGGTTATACCTCCTGCATTATACACCAAATATCTATGTAGGTTTGGAAAGGTATAAAAACGACACATTATATTACCCATCCAACCCAGTATCACTGTGCAGTGTGCCACACTAGCTTCTCATAATTTATTTTTTTAAAGGTGACATGATTTTATACAGAAGCAGAAGGGTTTTGTTATTCAGTTGAAAATTGCCAGATCATTTTTTTATAGCAGATATAAAGAAAAGAGAGTCTTCAGTAGTTTATCAGAAAAAAAGTTCTTTTCATGTTATAAAATTGGGATCCCTTTAACCTTCCTTAATCCTTTGTGACAACTGACATACATACATTTTTTAAATGCTTCATCCAGCAGGTATAACCTTTCACTTTTGTCAATTTTGATGTCAAGATTAACCTGACAGATTTTTGTTGACATAAGTTTGTCATGACATTTTGTGGGCTGACATAATCTTAGAATAACAGGGTAACTATGTCAGGTATACTTTTCGTCCTTACAAGGCTATGCTACCTGTAGCAATTTTAAAAACTTTACTTGGGTGTTCATAAGTTTACATAACACCTATCTCGCTTATTTGTGGCACTAACTACTTTGAGATTAATTATATCAGTATGAATAATGTTAACAGTATAAGTATTTCACAATAGGTTTTCTTCCTTCAATTCTCCTTTCTTCACATTTTTTTTCAGGTAGCTGTTGACAACGACTTTAGTGACGAGTTCTACAACAGTTCCTGGTCCTACATAGACCATGTAGAGCAGAGATATGAAATCCAAGGAGGCCATGATCACAAAACCTTCCACAATGAGCTGAAGAGGGACAAGGTAAAGTAATGTACCAGGACTTTGGAAGATGTTGGTATTTATAAGATTTAAGATTATTTAAGAATATTTAATTATAACTCTCATGCAGTGGCAATAATTTCTGCCTTTCTTATGCTGAGGTTCAACTTTATCATTATTACCTGGGTCACTTTGTAAAATGATAATAAAATGATTTATTTTATTAATTCATTCAGGGATTGTGAACAGCCTTATTTGTTTCACCATGCCTGACTGCAGAAATGAACAGTTAATGCTAAGGCCTGTGTACCGTTAATTATTCTATTGATTGTTTAGTTCTTAATTATTTAGTGATAACATCTATTACGCTGGGTCATTCAGGACTTTTTACTATCCGTCATAAACACACACTTTACAATTGATTTCAGTGTGAACATGTTGATGGACAGCAATCACCAGCACTTGCAGATACTCCATTGTCTGTTCAGCAAGGTCAAACGTTGAAGTTTTGATGGCTCATACTTTGATTTATCCATGTGTTAGGCAATTGGAAAAAAGGCCTGACCTTCAGTTATTTATGCTGAAGAAAAAAAAAAACCCTCATGGTTTACAGCTCACTTTCTCCATCCAGCTAGCACCTTAAAGCGTTTTTGGTGTCATTCCAGTGGAAGCCCTGTTGCTATGGGCTACAATACAATGTTACATAAGAAATATTTCATCTTCAGATACAGTTTGTAATTTAAAAAAAAATCTAAACCTATGATAATGACTTCAATTCACTTGTGCCATTCAGGCTTCTATTTGTAATATTTCTATTTGGGCCTCTTATTAGCTCTGCAGTTGAGACACAGCTTCTCAGGCCTGCCCTTTAAGAAACAAATCACAGTTGTCAGTTCATATTCAGAGCCTATATACTATACTGAAAAGTTCTTGTGAACATGATCTTATTATGCAATTCAAATGTTTTCACTTTAGGCAGCTTTGAAATTGCTCAGCTGGTCTCACTTTGGTTACATAACAGATATTATGTAAAGTCCTGATCTGCAAAAACACACAAATAAATACCAATGATGAAAAGGGACATAAATCTGCTTTTCTTCCAAAAGGCCTACCAGCTCTTGATTATTAAGAATGAGGTGGAAGTAGCTCAGTTCCAGAACAACATCCCAGAGTACCTCCCACTCTCTGAGGAGTTTTGGAGAGCTCTATCTGCTCTTCCCAGCACATACGATCCGGCAGCCTATCACTCACTCCTGCAACTCTACGGCACACACTACACGGCTGAGGGCTCCTTGGGTGGAGAGTACCAGGTTCTGCTTGAGTTCGACTCCCAGTTTATGAGTGAGACGAGTACGTGTTATTTGACCAAAATCTGCTGTTATTTGACCACAGTCTGCTGTTCTGGATTCAAGGGGAGGGGGATGACATGTATCCAGCTAAAAATAAACCACTTAAACTTCCAGGAACTAGTATTCAGACTGTCATAAGACACTTGTAATACAAAAGTTATCCAAAACATCAACACTCAAAGGTTTTGTATGGAACCATAGAACCTTACAACACAGGGACCTCCAGTTCCCTTTCCTATCTGAGAGGGTTCTATGTAGAAAACCTTTGGAAGGCTAAGCTCTTCTTAGTTTATTAGTACTTTTCCTATTAGCTTCACTGTAGTTGCTGACTCAGGAGCTTTAAGCTATCTGATTACAAACTGTTATTAAACTGATATAATGATATTTGATTAACAAACTGTAAACCCTTTTTGGGTCACTGTGGGTAAATCTTTAAAAGTTCTATGTAGAAGCCTATAAGAGAGGGTTTACTTGTTAGAAAGGTTTCCAAGTGTCTAGGTTTTTAGGGTCCCTGTCCAAGAAAAGCTTAAAGTTCTTCTAAGACTGTAAGCTGGAAATTTAAGGAGGTATAATCTTCTTGGACATGCTTCTTTGAAGTTATCAGCATAGGAATTTATACCATAATACTTTTTAATTCTCAAATCTGATCTGGTCTAATTTTTAACAACAGCAGCTCTTTAATAAACATTGTAGCCATTGGAAACTTACTGTGGTAAAAGAGGAATAAAATACTTCAGGACGAGCTGTTATAGGAAATAATCAACTTTACGGTGGTAACAGTAACTCTGCTTCATCACACCATTCCAATAACAGCAAAGCGTTTTATTCATTATGTGGCCTATATGGTTCCAATAAAGTTAATATTATTCCTGTTTTAAAATGCAGGTCAAACAGATATTGATTTTCACAAGTGTGTCACACGTGTCAAGAGACGTCTGTTCCGGAAGAAGAGAACGACCAAGTGTGAGAAATTGGTCCAGTCAATTAGGAACTACAAAGGTTAATTTATTTCTTTTCATACACTACATTTCACAAGTTCAAAAGGAATTGCTGCTTATTTTAATCTACATATGTTGTTTCACAGAACAAAGAAGCCAGAAGTTGCCAGTGAAGACCAACATAATCGGAGGGCATGGTGCTTACGTGGCTGGTTTAAGTCTTCTGGACCTGGAGAACCCTGAGCAAAACCAGGCTATGTATGCCAAATGGGCCGGCTCAGTCAAGGACTTTCCTCAGGTGATCAAACAGAAGGTATGTCTGTAAGTAAAGTTAATCAAAAACTGCAAATTAGTTTTCCTAACATAATATTAAAGGATAAAGTCCTTATTTATGTAACAATTTATAATACTGTTCATCATCTTATAGAAACTATCCAGGAACTTTGCAAGAGTGAATGAGTAGGAATGAGAAAGGAAAATGTTCGCCTAGTTGCACTTGCTCTACAGTTGATTTAAATTCAAAATTAACAGAGAAATATAATGAAATGCTATGAACCACTCAGTTTCCAGATACTATTTAAGGAATGCAGTTTGACATTTGGCACAATTACGAATGTTATGAAGAATGTGCAGTTGGCTACAGGGTGGCAAAAATTACAACTGAGAGAATACAAAAGCTGGTCAGAGGATAAAGAGGGTGTAGGCAGTCATAAACGCATAGTGAAGGAAATTCATGTTTTGTTTTGTTTTTTACTAATAATATCTATGAATAGTATCAGATGAATTGTCTTGTCATTATTTTGTTTGGAAAGCCAAACCAACAGAATCCATTTACAGCTTCATATCATAATATTTTCAGCTGAGGCCAATCTATGAGCTGGTGAAGGAGGTACCATGTGCACAGCTGAAGAAGCTGCACCTGAAGAGGGCGCTGGAGGCCTACCTTGAAGAGCAGAGCCCATGCCACTGCAGGCCATGCCACAATAACGGGAGGCCTGTGCTGAGTGACGGAGTGTGTACCTGTGCATGCAAACCCGACACCAGCGGCCCATCCTGCCAGAACGGTCACGTCCTTGGAGAACAGCCAGGTACAGCTGAGTGTATTACACATAATCAGATCTTTTGATTTATACCACAGCACTGCTGAAGTCTTGATTCTGATTGGTCAGGATGTGGTGATTAATTTTCTATAGCTGCAGCTAAGACAGTAATGCAGCTCATTCACAAGGACTTAAATGAGTTGTAAAAAATGTAAATCGTGCAAAATTGTTATGGTATAAGAGGAGTAAAACAATTGGGGATGTGCTGTTATGGAAAAATAAGCATAATTGGGGTTATAACAGTAACTCTGTTTCATCACACCATATCATCATTCATTATTTTCCTTTAACATCACTGTTATTTTACAGGAGTGGTTCATGGTGGATGGAATTGCTGGTCGAGCTGGGGAACTTGTTCTCGAGGTCAGAAATCAAGGACTCGCACATGTAATAATCCTGTACCGAAAAATGGAGGCAAGCATTGTGTAGGCCTTTCCATTGAGCACAAAGCCTGTGAAGATCCTGATCTTGAACACTTAAGGTGTGATACTGAAAAACATTATATTATGTACTAATGTGTACTATTATATTACAACATCTTTTGCCTAATTACTGTGATTGATATTTTAGATTTATGGAGCCACATTGCTTTGATCCATCCCTGACCCCAGTGAAGTCCTGCAAGGTTCCACCTCCTCTGCAAAATGGATTTGTTTTGGTGAGGTCCTCTCACTGTCATTACGCAACACAACATTTCTATAAACAAACTGGCAGGTTGGCTCACCTCTTACTCATCTTCTCCCTTACTATTTGTTTAGAACCCTAAAGATATTTATGCAGTTGGCAGTAAGATTGAATACACCTGCATTGAAGGATATTATCATGTTGGGGATCCTGTTGCTGAATGTACAGAGAGCCTGAACTGGAGGAGAGGACAAACAGAGTGCAAGAGTAAGTCAGATAAAGAGCAGTACATTTTCAGAAGGTTTTCAGTATTTCAGATCATTTGAAAGTCTATAAACAAACTTCAAAGATTTTACACTACAAAGAGTTTTGCATAATGTCAGTGTTCCTATATATGAATTTATACCAGAGCACCTTTGAATTCTGGAATCTGATTGGTCAGGTGTTGATAAATTTTCTGTAACAGCAGCTCTGACAATATCACTGGTGATATCACTTTTATATTATCAAGTCATTCATAGGGACTTGTATGGCAAATACTCCACATAAACAGATACAAAAAGGTAATCTTTGATATGGTGAAGTTTTCTGTAAAGAGACATAAATATACATTTATTTATAACCTTCCCGACATGGGAAAGTCTTCAGGATTTCTAGGTAATGTGACACATCTGTGCATCCATGGTCTTATCAATTTAAAAAGAAAGAAAAAGAAGAGACACAGGGAGGGGAACTAACTATACAAGAAACTAACTATACAAAAGAATGAAGTTTTTAAAATAAATAAATAATTTGTAACTGTTGATGAATTGATGTGGTGTAAGAGGAATAAAACACTTGAGGACATACTGTTCTAGGAAAATAATTAACGTTAGGGTGGTAACAATAACTCATCACACTACCACATCATTCACGATTTTCCTACATGTTTTTATCCTTTATGTAGCACACACACCTGTTATCTATAAGACAGCTATGATTGACATTGTGTTCACATTTGTCTTCTGTATTAATGTTAAAACAGGTGTTAAACTAACTAACTAAATCACTTTAACAAGTGTAAAACATCTTCAAATTGACAAAATTATAAGTCCAGTTTCTTGCCTTACATCATCTGCAAGATGATGATTTTGGCATCTATACTGCCTGTCCAGTCTCACTGTAATATTTCGTTGGACCGCATTAAGCTTTGATTACGGCACGCATTCGCTGTGGCATCATTTCGATGAGCTTCTGCAATGTCACAACATTTATTTCAGTACAGAGTTGCATTCATTTTTCGCCAAGATCTGGTAGAGATGATGGGACAGTCGGGCCGCTGCACCAATTCTTCTCCAGCACATCCCAAAGATTCTCAATGGGGTTAAGGTCTGGACTCTGTGGAGGAGAATCCATGTGTGAAAGTGATGTCTCATGCTCCCTGAACCACTCTTTCACAATTTGAGCCCGATGAATCCTGGCATTGTCGCCTTGGAATATGCCCGTGACATCAGGGAAGAAGAAATTCACTGATGGAATAACTGGTCATTCAGTATATTCAGGTAGTCAGCTGACCTCATTCTTTGGGAACATAAGGTTGCTGAACCTCGACCTGACCAACTGCAGTGACCCCAGATCATAGCACTGCCCCCACAGGCTTGTACAGGAGGCACTAGGCATGATGGCTGCATCA
>JAQQZR010000011.1:12002315-12016699 GCA_030068235.1 Notoglanidium macrostoma
TAAACATATAAATGTCTATTTCTCAGAGTTCCTACGTGATGAAGTAAAACCAAAACTATATTTGTGCATACCCAGTAGGTAGCTGTCACAATCAGCAACAACTTTTGAGGAAGCAAAACTTTTCAAAAAAATTGTTGTGCAGTGGAATCGATTGTGAACGAAATGCATGTTCAGATGATCTACTGCACAGAAAAATCTTCAACAGTGAATTAACACATACAGCTGGTACTGTGCATGTTGCTGCATGATGACAGCATAAGTACCTGAACAGGTCTCCCACTCGTAACAGGTGTCTGATCCACACGATTCCTGCACTGAGCTCTTCTCAGAATATTTGGCCCTGAATATGGCCCAGTTCACATCACCTTCACATGGACCATCGTTAATGAAGTGCAGCTTGTCTCCATGGCAACGATCAGCATGAAAGGAGCATAAGGACATCATCATGGTGCTACCTTTTGTCACGTCCAAAGCACAAATGTCATTCTTATACCTCCTACAAGAGATTAATGAATTTTACAAAACACATAGATAATGTTCAGCTCCTCCACATAATGGAATGAAAATAACTGCTAATATAACACATGATTGAGCTTAACACACCAGGCTGACTTGATACGACCTAACATGAAACAGACCACAGTGATTTGCCAACAATTATGATTTTTAATTTATTAATGATCGACACATTGTACTATTTAACTCTTACTAGTTATATTTAATGTTATGGAAAGTCCATGAGATTTTACTTATTGCTTCATAATAACAGCTATATACTGTCGTTCCCTCACCAGCCTCGTTTTTTTTTTCTCTTTCTCTTGAAGCTAACATAAAAAATGTAGCTTGTCATGTGACTAAGAAACCAGGAATTGCAAACTCCTCTGTACCTCTGACTGTTACAAAGCACTTCTATTTAAATTTATAAATAGAATATAAATATTATATATATATATATGTATATATATATACAATATGAATTTATAAATAGTTACATTTACTAAGCTTGTGTTTTCTTGAGTAAATTTTACAGTCCCTGTGAATGAGCTGTTACTATAGAAATAATAACATATTAGACCTAGCGCATTAATATAAACCTTTAGTGTGTCCCTCACTTCATCTCTATTTAAAAGGCACGATGCAGCAGTGCTTTAGTCATTTTGTCTGTCCAGCTCTCAAACGTCCTCATCTGTAGACTCTGCTCAAACAGATCCAACTCAAAGTAACTCAAAGTACTGCATCTTGTAGCTGCATTGCATTCTGGAAATTTGAATCCAGCATTTGCAGCATATGAAACTGGACTTTTCTTTTCCTTTTAAACATAATTTCTCTGATTAAACACTATCGTATTGGTTGGTGAGAAAAGAAACACTTGCTCCTTTTTAGCTGCTAACAGTAAAACCTTATTGTTATCACTTATGTTTGAGATCGCTGTATGCTTTATCCTTTTAAACATTATTATAATTCACTAGCAATAATTTTGTCCTGCTGTGATGTCAACTGGTAACGTCACATGAATAATGGAAATACAGCACCTACCAACAAATTAGCACCACAATCACAAATATTTCAATATAAATATATTTAACATATTTCAGAATGAAGATGTCCTTTAAAATCTGACAGCAAAAAACAGTCTCTGTATGTGGGTTATTAATAAGCACTCACTTGCAGTCTTCTCGGGGAATGCAGACACACGTGGAACCCACACGCTGCTGTCCCAACCCACAGCTGCTGTCTGGTATAAAGGGCTCGTCTGTGGCCAAATTATAATAACCTCCATTATATTTTTTCTCAAATGTAATAACAACACACAGGTTTCTACCACAGGATCCTTTTTAACAACAACTCCTTTTTAAGAAAAAATATTTCAGACATTTCACCATGTTGTGACCTTGACCCTGTTTGGATCAATTCCCTAATCTAATAAGTTCATCTGTAGGGTAAAATGATAATTCAATATCAATCCTACCAATATTCATCTACTCCTTCTTGAGATATCATGATTAAAAGAATCTCAGATGGACAGACGTTGAGGTACGAAAGGATGAAAGGTATGGAGATAGACAGATGGGCTTTGAGTTTCTGAACATGTAAGTATAACATAACAACAGGAAGAAAGTTATTGAAGAAAACTTTTTCAGACATTTGACCTTGCTGTGACTTTGACCCTGTTTGGATCAATTCCAAAATCGAATCAGTTGATTTGCTGGGTACAGTGATTGTTCCATCTAAAGTCTACAAATATTCAATCACTCATTCTTGATATCACGCTATATGTTTCAGGACAGACGGACAGAAAACAGGAAATGTAGTGGAGGCATTAAAAGAATTGCCCCAGAGTCTGCTGTACTGAACATCACCGATTGGTGAAAATCAAGTGTATGACTTATTTGTTTATTTAAAAGTGTGTGATTTCTTGTAACTATGAAGTTACAAGTTTGGAATCAACCCTTTACATCTACATGGGACACGGATCCTCTTCCACAGAGCTGCCATGTTGCCATACTACCTAAGCCCAGAATGGACGAACCTCTAGAGAGGTTTCCATATTATGCTTTTATATTATATTAAATTATGCATTTATATATATAGAGAGAGGCCTTCCATATTATACTTTTTTTTTTTTACAAGCGGCAGCAAGAATCCAAAAGGAAGCACCGGAAAGAAGACGATGAAGAAGAAAGAAGAGGAATCAGTGTTTACTGGTGCTGCCTAACATGTTTGAGAATGTAATGAATGTAAGTTCTTGGACACATGCTACAGGCTCCTGATGGCCACCATGTGTTCTAATATGCTTGGAAAGGGAGGGGTAAGGGAGGGGCATTCTGATGGTTGCAATCAACTGAATCCTACATTGTTGACCTTTAAAGACCTGCTTTTAACTAAGATACAATAAGCAAGATGCAACCAGCAAAGCTACTTAATGTCATTGTTTTTACAAATTATTTTACAAAGTAAAATAAATGTTCCACCCCGAGTCATTTTTACTTTGCTCTTCTGGGAGAAGCCTAGAAGCTGGTGATAGGAGATTTCTTTTTCAGGCACGGTTAAGAGCTTATGCTATAATTAATGGTAGAAAGCTAAACTATGTGGTGTTGTGTGGTGATATGACGATAAAAATACATAGTGAATTGCTTGAAAAGATATTTAACATCATATTCTTACAACAAAACTTCAAGCACAGTGTTTTCCATGCTTGCAGTGTTAATTTTCTGTTGTCTTGTGTGGATATATTATGCAGCAATGGAATGCAAAAGCTTCCTGGAAAGGTTAGTGAACCTCAGTGGACATGCCCTCAGATAAACAAGCACTGAACAGAAATGAAAAAACACTGATTAAACAAACAGTCTGTCAGAAATCCAGGATGTGGACATTAATAGTACCTGTTATGCAGTGTATGTCCTCAGGGATGGACGGGTCCCAGGTGAGTGTGTTAGTGCAGGTGTAGTAACGTGGTCCTGATGGGCTCATAGCACTCACCGAGCAGCTCAGAGAGAAAATGGAGCCAATGATGTAGTCATCTTTGCTTGGGCTTATGTTCATGTCATTTGGCACTTTGGGTCTGGAACATGTCCTCTCTGGATAGAAGTGAATGCAGAACGCAGAAGTCATTGCACAAGACAATAATGTTTTTAATGATTTTTTATTACCTTTAAACTTCATGCTTTTATGCTTATTCTATTTCTTATTCTTTCTGTAAAGCACATTTAATGACCTCTATGTATGATAATATGCAATATAAAAACATGACTAGAGATTTTAATGGTTTGGGTACAATTTTCCTATAACAACATATTGCCATGTGTTTTCTTCCCCTTATACCAGAGCAATTTACCAACTATTAAATTTTTTTTATTTATTAAAGGTCACAACAATTTTTTTTATCCCCTTACAGTTACAGTTCATTCTGTGGAACACCTTCAAAACAAGTTCCTATATGAATGAGAGAATGGCAAAGTAGAATGAGCACAATAATATAAGCCTGTGATTTAGCTGAACTGATGTTATAGAAAATCAATCAACACCTTCTGACCAATCAGAATCCAGAAATTAACACATTATCATTTGCTACATTAACACTGTGGATGCTCCAAATAACAGCAAGACTGTTGAAGGAACAACTGTTAATACCTGCTATAATGCCAGCAATAACATAAGTGATGAATTACTTATTTCACTGACATGCCACAACATTAAATATAACTAGAAATACATAACAACAACAATCTTCATTAAAAAATGAAATTTTTGTATTTGCACTGATGTAGCTAGCAAATTATGTAAGGAATAAAACAAAATATTCCTTAGGAAATAAACAAAATAATAAAGTGTTTTATTTCCTTACATAATTTGTTAGCTACATTGGACTCATTGCATTAGTGCAAAACAAAAGCAGCAAGCTTTGGCTTTCAAACATGACATGGCTCATTATTATATATGACGATTAGCTGATTTTAATGGACGTACTGATGCAGCTGCCCTTTGATTCTTCCCATGTTCCATCCCGCAGACAGTGAATGAGTTGGTAACCATCCAGCTCAAAACCAGAGAAGCACACAAACTCTTCATGATCACCATGATCATATACTCGCTTATTGATCTAAGCAGGTAAAGAAAAAAACAGTGATGGAAAAGGGATTTGGTTTACACTTGGTTTTAAAATGTGTCTTAGGCAGTTGGGTCACAAGTGGACAGCAATAAATACAAGTGTAAACGACAACAAAGACGCATTCAAGACACATTCACCCAAACCACTTTCTGAGGTGGTGTGGGACACATGTGACCACATAAAACATTTTGTAGTGTAAACACTATTACGTCCTGAAGCATCCCCAACAAGGACGTAACAGGAAAAATGACGTAGGCAGTAATGAAATCTGAAGACAAGTTTTCAGCTGGACATGTTGGAGACGCATGATAGACACATTTGTAAAGGGCGATGTGTCCACTTGTAATCCGATTGCCCAAGATGCATTTTAAAACCAAGTGTAAACAGGGCCTAAGATGCACTAAGTAAATAAAAGTATTAGAACATTAGAGACATAGGTATAGATGATCTGTTAGAGGGCTCAATCATGAAACACATTTGTGCCTCTAAGAAGGAAAAATTGCATGGGTTCTTTCAATACTAAGTTCACTTTTATGAAACTCTTCAGACCATTCTATTTACCAACATCTAAGCACAGCAGTTAACCTAACATTCAAAATGCACTAAAGTTAACAACACATCTCATACACACCTCAAATCAACTCATTCTATAAAACTCACAAAGGTCCTGTCTCAACAAGAACACTTTGACCTGAAAAACACTGACATAATACAATAATTTGGTTATTGATATTTTATATAAATCAGAATTCCATTACAAATCAAGAACTATATGCGACTATACAACTAAACTATAAACTACAGCTATACTTGTATAGAATAAGCTACAGTATAATTTAAAGGAATGAATCAGAAATTATGTGGTACACTTTGCTTTATTTTCTGCCATATTTCCAGGGAATTAATCCAAAATACAAATTGAAACCATGGTAATTCCAAGGACTTAAAAATATGTCTATGTGCTATACATGCATAGACACACAAGTAACATGCAAGATATCTCCCAAGCAATAAAATATATATTTTAGATATACATCACTATTCACTGCTATGCTAGTGAATCCTTATTTCTGCATTTGGCCATGAGTTTTCGGCCACATCACACTTTATGTCCCCTAAAGTGATACACCTGGGAAAGAATCTCTTGTCATGACTGATTCATCCATGGCATCTTCTAAAGATATATCTAAGCATACAGCAATCCTTGCACTGATAAGTGTAGCACATTAGACATAAGAATATGTGCAAACAAATGTAATTGTGTTTGGTTTGAACTTATATTAAATAGTTGTGAAAAGAGTATGTAAACATGTGAAACGTGCTGTAGATACACTGCTTTTTGCTGGAGGTTTAGTTTGAGTGAGAAAAGTATTCATGAATTTTGAATGATGAGTTTATTCAGTACCCTTTGTGGCTGATCCACAGCTCATGACCATAGATTTTGGTGGGGCAGGATGACATTAGTCATTAATGACATAGCCTCATACTAAATTATGTCAAGAAGCTACTACTTACTGAATTTTTAGAGTAACTCCATAATTGTGAGTTAAGTTAACAGCATAGTTACGCATAGTTCATCATAGATGTACTGTCTGCACTTGCACCTTTGTGAAAATTAGTTAGATTTAATTCTGTTTATTTGCCATAAAATAAGATGCTATGATACGTACACTATATTTTTAAACTACTCCAGTTTGGCATAGACATCACAACCTTGTCAAGCATATCATTAACTGTCCTGCCCACTGCTCCTCCACCAAAAATATTTACAGAGTGATCATGGGGTAGCGTGATTCCTTCCCTAGTGTGCCTCTATTTGAGCTTATTGCAATTCCCATTTTTGACCTGTCGTGGAAATGCTTAAATAAACAGCTTACATACCCAAGGAGTGCAGAAAAAGTAGGCCTTTATTGAAACAATAAAAGCCAAGAAGGTCTTCAGAGCATTCTGAAAAACTGCTCCACTGAGCTACTATTATATAGAGCAACAAGTTGACAAATTGATAACATGTGCACATTCCTTGACCTCGCGTCTGTCGGACTCCCAGTCCATTTTCCTATTTCTAAGTGTTTGTGACGTCCCTAAGTATGTCTTCTGTGTTGTGTGTGTGTGTGTGTGTGTGTGTGTGTTCACCACCTGTTAGTGTTGAAGCCTAGTGTCTGCATTTTCGTCCCATTTTAGGAAACCAAGGATACATACATTTGTTCCTATATGGTCATGCTTCTCAGCAGCTAATTGTGGTACCATACCTAAGCCCAAAGTTTGTGTGTCTAAATATGTTATGATACATGTATGGGGATAACTATTAGAAGTATTAGAGCTACCTTTAAGGCCTACACACAGTTGTTACACGTGACCATATATGTCATTGAATTGTATCTAATAATGCATACATTGCTAAAGGCTTTTTCCTAAAACTCTACAGACCACTAGGTTCAACTCATGGAGCTAAATGGGGAAGGGAGCACACTGCCCCACAACTGTGCCCTACAACCTTTCTCATCTAGAAGGGTGAGCAAATCAATAGAACATTGGCATATATCAATTAAATAGCAACATGTTTAAATAGCTGGTCACTCAAAAGTGGTATTTAGTATTTCAACAAAATTTAAAATTGTATGGAATTGTGAATAGTTTTGCGATAGACTGGTGGCCCAGGATGTTCCCCACGTCTCGCCTGAAGTCAGTTGGGATTGGCTCCAGCTTACCTGTGATCCTTAACTGATAAGTGGTATAGATCATGGATGGATGGATGGATGGATTTTATGACGATCAAATTTTGTTTATGAAGATTAAGTTTGGTGAATGGCTGAAATATTTGGTAAACCATAGGCTACTCAGTATTGAAAAAATGCATGTTACTGTTTGTATAAAAATATCTAATAATAGGTGGTAGAGTCTCTTGTTCCATCTGAAGCTTGCTCTATCATTTAAATGATAATTCTTGTGCTGTGATTATTTTTGGGAAGCTCATTAAATAGCTAGGAACTAAACCTTACCTATTTACATACATGACAGATATGTGCTACAACACATAACCCTTCAAAGAACCCTTGAGGAACAATTTTTATTAGTTTTTTGTTAATCTGTGGGAACCTAAAATTTTTATGTTATTTAAAGGTTCGGTGTAGAACCATGGAACAGAGGGTTTCCTTTTCATAAAATGTTTCAAGTAGAATCCCTTCAGAAAGCAAAGAACCCTTAAGGAAGCCTTTTGTCTGAAAATTTTATAATTGTGAACAGTAAGTATTTAAATAATTACTGTTTAGTAATAAACAGTGTTTAATTATTTCTAATAAGTACACTGAAATAGTGTGTGTGTGTGTGTGTGTGTGTGTGTGTGTGTGTGTGTGTGTGTGTGTGTGTGTGTGTGAGAGAGAGAGAGAGAGAGAGAGAGAGAGAGAGAGAGAGAGAGAGTACTAACCCTCAGGTAGCTGTTGGCAGGAGGTTTAGGCTTAGCACAACCAGAAACTCCTGGAGGAAGAATGCTCTCACTGTCTCCCTCAGACTCAAAGTCATCATCATTGATGCACACATCCTTCCTGTGGAAACAGCATCAATCAAGGTGAGAACATAGAAGGGCTTTAGAAAATCACAGCTATGTCTTTCTTCATTTTGATGTACAGTAAGTACACACTTACTGTTGGAAGATAGAGATGGTACACTCCTCCTCCTGGCGCTCAGGTCCCTGGCAGTCTTTCCCTCCATTCTGAGGAGCTGGGTTATTACAGGAGCGAGAGCGGTGCTTCCTTAAGTTTGAGTCACAGACACTCCATGAGTTCCAGCAGCTCCAGCGGCCGTCAACTGCCTCTGAACATGGAGAAGCACAAATGCCTTCATAGGCTCTTGACTTATTTACACTATAATAAAATCTGGTAACTTAAAGCATTCTTCAGTTTGTTCCTCTAGAGGAGGTTCTATGTAGAACCCTATAACTGAGGCTTTCTAACTATAACCATTAAATTATTAATAACCTTGAGTAATCTTTTGTATGTACACTGTAAAAAGAAATTTGAAGTATTTTACTAGCATCAGGGTTTCCAGAAAAGTACTGTAAAATATACTATAAACAATTGTTAAACATATTTACAGTAAAGAATTGTAATACCATACATAGTATACAGTGTTAATAAACACAAATCCAGTACACAGTCAATAATTTTACAGTGTAGTGTACACCAGAAGCACTTTAATTACACCCTTACAACGCATATCTGAGTCAGTCATTTACATTGCCTAATTAAATAAAGAAACCTGAAGTGTAGTCCTTGGCCCGTTTCTCACAGTTGGTCCCATAGGTTCCAGTCTGGCAGATACACACACACTCTGTCCCTGACAAGGCGGGATGGCCATTGTTGGGACATGGGGCACATTTACACGAGTCAAAGGATGACAAATACTCATCCAGAGCCTTATGCATGTGTCGTCTCTTAGTCACAGCACAGGGAATGCCACGTACAAGATCCACCAGGGGCTTCAGCTAGGCAAAAAAGCGAGAAATGACCTTCTAATAAACTCATGAACATGACACTTTAGTATGTATTTGTGTTTTTCCAAAGCAGGACACATGAGTGTACAAAGGTGTACAAATGAATTTATTAGCTAGTGGAAGTTCCAGTCCCATGTTTTGGTTGCCCAGAAAACCAAAGGGTGCTTTCACACTTTTTAGTCTGTTTGCCAAGTCCGACTCTGCAATTGTTATGTTTGGTTCTATTTGTTACTTGTTACTTGATAGTTTGTTTTGTACTAGTTTCACACTGCATATACTACATATAAAAAAAGCAGTGGCTGAGGGAAGACAATCTTTGCTGCAGAATGCAAAGTCCAGGGGGTGGAGTTGGGCCAGATCCATGTCCTCCTATAGTCCTAGCCTTTAACCCATGAGAGGCAACATACCACCCCCTGGACTTTTGGTTTGACTCCAACCAGGTAGGAGCAGCTGGATCAGGTCTGACTCCACCCCCTTGACTTAGGTTCTGTAGCAATAGCAGCTAAAGGTTGTGTAGGGCTGAAAACAGTTTCATAAAACTTGTTTTTTTTTTTTTTTTTTTAAATCAGTATTACATGGAGCATGACAACTGTTTAATGGTGTTCCAGAGCTTTGGGCTTCACCATTCTTTACTTACTATGTGCGAGTTTGATTAATAAAGAGCATAAAGCTAGCATAGTCTGAATGTTTGGAGAATTTCTGACCTCATAGTCTATGACAGTAGGGTTGTCTATAGTAGATTTGACCCAGTCCTTATAAGTTGTGCTGTCTGGTGGAGCACCTTTCTGTTCCCAGGCCAGAGCTGCAGCGTACTCCGATCTTCCTCCCTTCACTGATGATATGGATTTCTCCGATGTCTGCATGAATGATCCTGAGGAAGATCCCAATAAGATTCATTATGCATTCAAATATATAACAAAGAAAAGCATGAGAATTTTTTGGTAAAACAAGTATGTTTGTATTTTGTTTTTTTAAAAACATTAAGCTTATACAACATGACTTATTCCAAATGTAATCAATCAAGCAAGATGTTGTCATTTGTAAAGTTTAGACATTTAGTTTCTTTACAAGTTAATTCAGTAAACAATTAAGTCAGGTCTAACCCAAAATCTTTCTTCAGTGATATCAAAATCTTGCTGATGTGGTTTATGACACACTGTAATCTATAAGCTTGAAGATAACTTTTTCCTTAACACAGGTTGATATCACTCTGCCCTCTGAGCCCCCCTGAGTCTGACACAAGTTTGAGTTTGAAGGCAGGAAGGTGACAGGGCATGCTAAGAATAGGTTATTTCACTTTAAATTCAAATTAGTAATTAATGTGTAAATAATTGTGTATTTGAGCAATTGGGTATGAGAAGATTTTGAATAATCATTCTATTACTATTATAATTATTATTATGAAAAATAATAATAATAATAATAATAATAATAATAATAATAATAATAACAATGACCTTTATTTATGCCGCAGCTTTCATAGGTTAACATGTAGCTCAAAGTGCTAAATGGGGGGGGGGGGGGGGGTCTGTTTGTTTGTTTTTTTAAACAGCAAAATGGAAGAAGCAGAAAATTGAGAAAATAAAAATGTAACGTAATTCTAAAAAGAAATTCTAAAATAATAAAATAAACAGTTAATTAAGATAAAGTATTGCTGAATTGGGTAAAACTACAGGCAATAATAGCTCATTAAAACATTAAAATGAAATACTTCATACAAATTAAAAACATATACTTTTTAATAAAATGTTAAATGGAAAGAAAAACATAAAACTAGAGAACAGCTAAAGTACAATGTTACATTTTATGTAAACTGCTGAAGATTGCTGTATGCCTTATAGAAGAAATTCCACAGCATCACTGCTTCTTTTGTGTTTTGTTTTTGGAACAGGAAGTAATTCTGTGTTTGATGATCTTACACATATTCTCCGTATTCAGTTAGACTTCAATTACCTGAACTTTATGGTGCAAACATCCAAACAATGCAAACATCCAAACAATAGATACATTCGACATAAGAGGCAAAACTGCATAAATTAGACACACCTTAGCCTGGCTCTATTATTAAATGAGGGTGCCTGTGTATTGCATTGGCAGAAGATATGAATATAGTAAATAAAGTAAAAAATATTAAATCTTATATATGTAATTAGAACATTACCTTCAAATCTAGTGGTCTTTGTGTTGGTACCACATCTATTGCTATGTGACCTTGTAAAATAAATGAAGAGGAAGAGGGAAAATTCATTTCGGGCACAGTTTCGCGTCTGCTCCTGTGTTAAACCTGGAAAAATGGTAGTAATAAGTGTGAATCTACAAGCTAAAGCTTTTAGTGACATATAAGCTCTCAGCCATGCTAATGTGTTAGATACCCTGAGTCTTTAGCTGTTCACGATCAAATTGGAAAAGCAGATCGTACCGCCCTCCCATTGTACCAGAACTAAAATAGTGGGTCCCAAACTGCTGAAAGATCTGCCTATAGAGGGCATAGTTGTAGTCCAAAGGTAGGCTGCTGAGGAAGGTCAGGAAGGGGTGCGATAGGTACAGGTCAGATGATTTTGTTCTGAAAGTGGCCGTGGCTATATCCTGGTGTAGCCTGATATATTCCGAGTCCTGAAACATAGGTTAGGAAATACTATATAATTAGAAATTATTTTTAGAAAAATCATCTTTAATACAAGGTATGATTGCACACACAAAAAAAACTGAAACAATCAAAGTGATTCCCTGGTGATACAGTTGTGAGGTTTTTTTTTATTATTATTTCATTAAGGATTTTCTTCTGGTGTACTACCATTTGTTCTTATCTCTCTGGCAGTATTTTCTTTTCTTTGTAGTCATGTACTTATATACACAAGCATATAATAATAATAATAATAATAATAATAATAATAATAATAATAATAATAATAATAATAATAATCCCATCCATCCATCCATTATCTATACCGCTTTAGATCAGCTCTGCCAAAATCTGTGGCCTGCACAAAATTCAAAAATTTTCAATAAAATCCAATATGGTGGCTGCATTAATTAGGTGAACATGAAAATTCTGATGGATCAGCCTGGGGACATCCCATGTTATTAGAGGTCCCAACACTTATTTTTCCAAAGCAAACCAATCAACAGTTATTAGACAAAACACATTTTTTCTTATTGCAGCGCCCCTAGTGGTCAAATGATACATTTTTTATTGGGCTTCCTCAGAATTGGGCCCCAAGTCCAAAACCCAAATTTGGTTTTGATATATCAAATGTTGCTGTGATATGACCTCACTTCCTGTTTGGTGGATTTACCATCAAATTTATTGGACAATTGAAGCCATATTTTTTGACTTAACACAATGATTTTGGGTCAAACTGTCTGTTGATGATACATACCAAATGATAGTGATACGATAAAGGGCCTAGGACAAGTTGGCAAAGGTAGTTTTGGTTTTTTTATAAATATGACAAAATCCAAATGCCTTTAACACAAGTGGGTTAATTCGAATCAGGATGACCCAAGGATTCTGGGGTAAATTGATCTCACACCTAGGACAAATGGTTCAAAAGTTAAGCAAAATGTACCTTGAAATTTGGCCTGATGGTGGCACTACAGGGATGGATGGATTGACCCCAAATTTGGCCCATGACAATAATAATAATAATAATAATAATAATAATAATAATAATAATAATAATAGGGCAGAACAATGGGTAAGTCAGCAGAGAGTGCTGCCACTCCACAGCTCCTGGGTTGATCCTGAGCTCTAGTTACTGTCTGTGTGGAGAGTCACATGTTCTCCTGTGTCCATGTGAGTTTCCTCCAGGTTCTCCAGAATTCTCCCACCTTCCCAAAACGTGCTTCAAGGTGAATTTGCTATGTTAAATTGCCTCTAGGAGTGAATGTGTGTGCATGGTGCCCTGTGATGAACTGGCATGATACGTTCTGAACCCACTGCCACCCTGACCAGGCTAAAATGAATACTCAACAAATAATTAGATGAAACCTGATTTGCATTTACAAATATAACATTTAGTTAAATAATAACTTTGATGAGCAGCAATGTATATTCTGATTTTGCAACTCTTACTGTAACATATTACCTATCTTTTCTTACCTTTTTTTGAAATGCACTCATTTCTTCCTTGAAGGATTTGGACTGTTGAGAGTTTCGGATGATTGTCAATAAGATGGGAATGTGCAAGTTAAAGCCCTGTGGATAACTCTGTCCATGGGATGAGGTCTGATGTTTTGAAGTGACCTCCTGAGTTTGCACTGGTGGGTTCTCCTTAATATCCTCAAGTGTTTCCACCTAACAGTTCAAATTCAAATTAGAAAAAAAGTCCATACTACATTTGTAATGAAAAAAATGGGTCGGAAAAAAGAATCGAGTACAGGCAAGAAGAAAAGAGAAAAATCCCTCACATTGATTTCATAGCTCTCTATGTTAGCTGGGATTCGGTAAACTTTCCTGTTTGCTTTGCTGCGGTTCAAGAGACATTCATCTCCCATGATGGAGTTGTCTAGGACAGCACCCCTCATTTGCTCTGCTACAGCATCGAAGCTGAAGTTCAACACAGAATGAATTAGTTTTCACATGAATTCTATGGGAAATCTGTGCGGTCTCAATAGTCAGTTCATCTTATTGTCTCTCCCTCATCTGCTTGTCACTTCTATTACAATAATCATGAGATCCATTCTCTAAATGATTCTTACCCATTGCCGATCAGGTCCACTCCAGGAAGGACATAAAACACTCTTTCTGTAGCACACACTCTTTGGATTTGTCCACAGTTCTTCTCATCAGAGTTGTCCAGGCAGTCATTCTGGCCGTTACACTCAAGAACAGCTTTTATACATCTGCCTGTTGAAAATGTTTTTGAGAAGAATTATTTTCTCACTGTAACATTGTAATGTGGATCCGCAATAAAATTGAACTGTGAACATTTCATTGGTGTCCTGCACTAACACACACTTCAACTAAGTTGATTAGTTAAATCAGAGTTGTCTGAGAAACTGCTGGGATTTTCGTGCACAACAATCTGTAGAGTTTACAAAGAATTATGTGAAAAACAGTTCTGTTGATGAGAGAGGTCTGAGGAGAATAGCCTGATTTGTTTAAGCTGAGAGTCTATAGATAGATAGATAGATAGATAGATAGATAGATAGATAGATAGATAGATAGATAGATAGATAGATAGATACAGTGGGATGCGAAAGTTTTGGCAACCTTGTTAATCTTCATGATTTTCCTGTATAAATCGTTGGTTGTGACGATAAAAAATTTCAGTTAAATATATC
>JAQQZR010000011.1:12016738-12034145 GCA_030068235.1 Notoglanidium macrostoma
CAATAAACTTCATTTCACTTCTCAAATATCACTGTGTGTGTCTCCTATATGATATATTTAACTGAAATTTTTTTATCTTCACAACCAACGATTTATACAGGAAATTCATGAAGATTAACAAGGTTGCCCAAACTTTCGCATCCCACTGTAGATAGATAGATAGATATTTATGTATTTATTTAGAACAGATTATGAAAGTTCATTCCAAGTAATTTATTCTTATCTTATAGCTAAGATGCGCTAGAACCTGCCAACTCGCAGAGGACCCGAGGTTGAGGAAGACACCCTAAAAATCATGGTTAGCACAAAAGTAAGTTTTTTTCAATTCTTCAACTGTTTTGGAGTGGCAGTTGGCCAGTAAGTGTGCAAGTGGACAGTAAGTGGGCACTAACTGGTAAGTACCGTTATCACAGGTGAATTTGTTCTTGCAGTTGCCTTTTTCAATTCTACACTCTTTAGAAGGATGACAAGGTCTTTCCTCCATCAGAGGTTCATTGCAGTCCTGTCCCCCAAACTGAGCTGGCCTTAGGACAGACTTGGTTCTGAACTGTTAAATGAACAACATGAAGACAGGAAGAATGATGGAGATGATGAGTTCACATTTGAAATGAAAATGATAAAGAGAGAGAGAGAGAGAGAGAGAGAGAGAGAGAGAGAGAGAGAGAGAGAGAGATTGATTTTTACTCACCATTTTTTTGGCACAGGGTGAACACTCTGACCAGGGTCCAAACTCAGTCAGTTGGCAGTTTATGGGACACGGATCCACATTACATGTCTTGTGCTCATATGTTTGGCACAGCTGGCCACAATTGTTTTTACGCCAGTGCTCATCATATCGGACATTTCTGCAAAATAGTCAACGCCCTTTTCAAGAAACCTGGCATGATAAAATTCAAATTAAAAATGACTTGTTGAATAAACCATACCTGGTACGTTCCTGAGTCCCCTGGTCACAAGTCCTGGTGCAGTAAGACCATGAACTCCATTCATAATGATCACAGTAACAGCCAGAAACGGCCGTGACTGAGGCCAGGATTGAAAGGAAAGCAGTGAGGAACCTGATGTGACCCATAACTACACAAATTCTATGGAAGATCAAATTTTTTTTATGTTAAATAACATTTTTGGTAGCTACATTAGCCTAGTACCTCAAAGTACAGCTCAACAATGTACAATGTACATCTAAATAAAGTATAGCACAATTCCATTATCTGTACCTGTTTAGGACTCCAAGTATACATATCCATATATTTATATGGGGTTAAATCTGAAGTGGGTGTGGTCTGTAGCGTCTTTCAGGGTTTTTTTTTTTTTTTAACTTAAACATGATCTATACCACTATGCCCCCAGAATTTTTTTATCTGTCAGCATCATGTGGGAATTCTGGCTCTGACATTTCTTCAAACTCAGATAAATGGTCTCATAATTGGTCTCAACTAAAGATGTGAGTGCAAATTTGCTTTAATCCTGCTCATGCAGGTATTGTTTTTGTTATTATTTAGTTGGTTTTATTTACTTAAATACAAACAAACTAGCAGCTTAATTTAAATCAGCACAACCCTGACCAGGCAGTTACTACAGTTAAAAAAATGAATGCAATAATTGCCTCATTTCAGATTTTCTTCCTAATGTATTCATGGCCAATTCCCACCCACCAGACAGCTCTTACCTATCACAAGACAGCTACCAACCAGGTTCCTCCATGGCATGTGACACCAACCGATCTTTTCAAGCTGCTGCTCATGCAACATCAGGGCAGCATAACAGATCACAGATGCCCATGATTGACTAGTGTCGCTGTAATTGACGGGAAGAGAGAGTATGCCACCCCTCCTCTGCAGCAGAGGCCAATTTTGCCCTCTTGAGCTCACAGACGGCTGTGGCATCATTTGGCTTTGAACTTGCAATCTCCAGATGATAGGGAGAAAACGTTTCTAGTGTGGTACTAAGGAACCCTCGTGGGCTTCTGACTGTTTACTCATGCCCACATGAAAGTAATAACATCCAACTCGTGCGACTTTTTTGCTGTGTCCCACAGAATCTTGGTACCAATACACATCTCTGCTCTCAGCTAGATACCCTGTACATTTTCTGGTAAGCTTTCTAAAGTAAATTAAAAAAAAACCCTATTGTGCACCGCCTATTTGTATCTGTATTTGTATCTATTTAGAACACATTATCAAAGTTCATTCCAAGTAAGTTATTCATATTCAGTTATATTCCGACATGTCTTGGCTGACCACAAGGTGAAAATTTAGTTAGTTCGATTTTTAGCAGGTTTAGCTATTTATTTATTTTTTACCAAAGTACTCCTCGATGCTGTACTGGGACAAAATTTCAGTCTGGGAATCTTGCAACCACCTGAGCCACTCCATACATCCAAAACTAATTTTGAGACTACTAATCACTCACTGTAATATACACTCACTGATCAATTTATGCAAATACCTCATTGGCCAGTTTATGGAGCAGCAGCTCAATGCATAAAATCATGCAGATACAAGTCACGTGCTTCAGTTAATGTTCATATCAAAGATCAGAATGGGGAGAAAATGTGATCTCAGTGACATTGACTGCGGCATGGTTGTTGGTGCCAGACAGGGTGGTGTGAGTATTTCAGAAATACTGATCTCACACACAACAGTCTGTACACACAACAGTTTACACAGAATGGTGTGAAAAACAAAACACACCCAGTGAGCAGCAGTTCTGTGAGTGGAAACACATTGTTGTTGATGTAGGATATAGGACAATGGCCAGACTGTTCTGAGCTGACAGGAAGGCTACAGTAACTCAAATAAGCACTCTTTACCACCATGGTAAACAGAAAAGCATCTCAGAATGCAATTTTACCCATGAAAAAATGAAAACCATATTACTTTTGACAAAAATAAAACAAATGTCATGATTTCATAGCTAGTTAAAACTAGCCAATAGCATTGCAAGACTTGTGGGTTCATGAATTATTAACGAATTGTGTTTGACTAAATTGACCAAAATGTCTCAAAAGTGCAGGATTTGCCAGCCACTTGGCTTATCACAGGCAAAAACAATTTGAACACGATGCCTACGTGGATGCCTCCATCAACAACAGGTCTGGTCTTTTTGTTATCAATTTGTATGCCGTAAATACACTAAATAGTCAAAATTTGATGGACACCTGATCAGTCACATCCATATGTGCTTTTTGAGCATGCCATTCCAGATTTAGTCCCCCTTTGCTGTTATAATAACCTAACCGAAAATCTAAGAGAAGTGTGCACTGAAGTAAGCAAAGAAGCACAAAATATGTATTGGAGAAGTACAGCAGTATGATGTGGAAGAGAAGAACAGAATTATGCATTGGAGAATTTTAGACATATGAGCTAGCAGAAAAGTACACAAATATGCAGAAAATAATGAAATATGCACAAAGAAAAATTCAACAAACTCAAAAGTGTGATTTAGAGGAGAAGTAAAAAAGTATGCATTAGAGATGTATTTTAAAATATTAACAGAGTGATGATAAAAAGTCAGTGACTCACCATATACTGCAGACACCCACTTAGTAAGTCTAGATTAGCTTTGTGGTTGAAGTTCTACACTATTCCACCAAATATAAACAGACAAATAATGTTTATTCCCAATTCATTGCGTTTCACTGGTTCTCTTCAAGACATCTCACTGCAGAAGCTCAGATTAAAAGGAACAACCATTAGAAGCAACAAGCCAGAATGAATTATTACCCTGCCTTTGTGTCCTTCCTTTTCAACTCTCTCCCCCATCCTCTGTACCCTCATCCATCAAGTCAGCCCTCAAACTTCCAGTAATTCCAGCAGCTGGAAGCACTCCTCCTGGTTCTACTCTTCACGACCTCTGACCCTCTTGGACATCAGTTTAGAAAAGGACTGAGCAGGGAATGCAGAGAGGTTAGAACACTCCACCATGGAGACATATCATCACTTATGAACAAAACATGTTTAGTGTCTTAAGTCTCTTAAAACAGGGTGATTTGTATGAGATAGAAGGAAATCTGATTGTTCTTCCTCAGCCTGTCTGCCATGTCATGTTCCACTACCCAAACAGAGAATGCACTTCTCATTGTTTTGAGTTACTACGATATGTCTGGTAAGTCTTCTACTGAAGGGTAATGTAGGTGTAAGACCTGTTGTTTAGGACAAAATGAGCATTATGTAATATGCAAATATTTGTTATAGGTCCACAATAGTTAGGAGCTCCTAAGTCCAAACAGACAACCCCCATCCCTCCACCAGCCTTCCTTAGTTCTATTTCAGGAAGTTTGCAATCCTAGCTATACCCTTTACCTTAGTATGATGATATAGTGTTGGAAACCCCCCTAGTGGCATGATGAATTGTAGATGCTTTTGTCCATTGTGAGTTGCTGTACTCCAGCAGAGGAAGAATGCTCAAAGCTGTGGTCTTAGTGAAACATCTGCTATCCCCATATTAAATGTGGCTTTCAGAATGTTCGTTGCTTTACTGCAGTCTTGACTGCAGCAGTCATTTACAGAAACACTCTGTAACAATTTCGAATGCACAGCAAACTCCAATGTTTCAAGGCTCTCACCTTCTTACTTAAGGTGTAATCAAAAGTAGAATTTCCCAAAACATTCTTACGATAAGAGTATTATATTAAATGCATGAAATTGGAAAAATGTATGTAACAGCTTATAATAAAAAAAAAGTTTATTATCATTATAAAATGGCCTTTACATGATGGATGTTGGACTCTATGCATACCTATATACTGGACACTAGAAGCATGCTGCAGACTCTCATAAAACACACAAATCACACAGATGAATGTGTAAAACATCCAGAGAACAGGACATGAATCATCTTGAGCTTTTTGTATACATTACACTGTATTATGTACATAAATCTATTCTGTCTTCATGTTAAGAATGAAGAAGTAATGGCTTTAGTGCAGAGCACTTGTGTGCCCTAAAAATGAATCATAATTGTATACTTTTCCCATTTATGGAAGACTAAATAAGAAGCCTTGCACAGTGACCGAACTAAACTGGAGTAAAGTCATGGAGCCTGTACTGAATGTGTTTGCATATGTTCACTCTCGCTGAGGACAAACTGCCTGACTGCAGACTTGGACAAAGATGAGCATCAGAAAAACAAGGAAAAAAAGAGTATTATGTTTACAAAATACAGTATGTCTGATTCTATCTTTTTCTTTTAGAGACGTGTTCATATATGTACCACAAATGACAGAAAATGAAACTGACAACAAAAAAAAATAAAAAATTTGAAAGTCTCTCTATTGAATTTAGAGG
This sequence comes from Notoglanidium macrostoma, assembly GCA_030068235.1. Taxonomy (NCBI): domain Eukaryota; kingdom Metazoa; phylum Chordata; class Actinopteri; order Siluriformes; family Auchenoglanididae; genus Notoglanidium; species Notoglanidium macrostoma. The sequence continues at coordinate 12,022,027 of JAQQZR010000011.1, forward strand.
CTGGGCAGGGTGAGGCTGGGCAGGGTATGATAGTGTATGGAAGGGAGGGACAGGACAGGGAGAGACAGACCAGGGAAGAGGTGGCCCAAAGGGGCAGGGCAGTGTGGGGTGGTTGGTATAGCCAGGCAAGGTGTGGCAGTTTGGGATGGAACAGGGCAACGTGGAGTAGGGTGGGACAGGGTGAGACAGGGTAGGATGTTGCATTTCTGTTTGCACTCCCTAATAATGAATGAAGTCTGTAGTGATGGTGGTGACAGAGTTAGATTACTGCTGCACATTTACAGTGAACGAAACAGACAAGTGGAACTCGAAGTCACAAAGAGCGTAGGTGGTTCATCCCGACACAAGGCAGCAGAGCCCAGAGAAACGCCTCTTCCTCTGCCTCACCAGTGGATAGGGTGTCAGGTTCAGCAAACTGCTGTCATCTACACAGAAGGAGAAGAGCCATGAGAATTTACCATTACACTTTAAATGATTTAACTGTCAATATTCCATATAAAACACATTTTTAGCACAAACCTTGGTTCTTCAGTGGTAAAGGCATTGTCTCCCTGAGTTTGCTTAGCAGATTTCTCATCTCACGCATGTCACTGGAAGGCAAATTACCATACGTGTCAGAAAAAATGTACCAATGTCACAGTGGAATTTTTGTATTAAAGTTGTGCAAATTAAGCAAAATGGATAAACAAAGAACAAAGTGAAAATGAGCAAATCTATTCCTTAAATTTGAACTAGATATTTATGACAGCGTGAACAACAAAATTCATATTGAATCTGATGTTTTTAGTTACAATTTGGGACACTTAAATATGGTATTGAAATAAATTTAAAAAAATCATATTAATGACTGAAGAAAAATTCGTTGAGCATAAAACTGTAGCCTATCATATTTTTTAAACAGAATTTGAACACATGGTTTTTTTTTTGTATGTTTTATGACAGCTTATTGGAATTATCAGAAATCAAATAATGGAAATAACTAAACAAGTGTTTCATTAAATATGTACTCTGTATTTAAGTATCACTGTATTTATGTCTATAAATTAAAAGACTTATATTTAAGTCTATAAATTCATATATGTTTCATTTTATTTTTTTACTCTTGGCTGCCCAAGTTACATTATTACACAAGAACCACAACAGAAATTATAAAAAAGTTCCTTTATTGAACTTAACTGGTTTAAAGAACAATGACACATTAACTACCCATTTCCCATTATCAAGAAATTCCGTTTTTATAAAGTGTCAATTTTTGCATTTTGGACAAATTTATGCACTGAACTGAATTCTTACTTAATTATTATAAAAAGATCTAGTTATTTCTAGCCATTCCGCTTGCAATCAGAACTCATTGAAGTCAATACCTCTCTATGTTCTCGATATCTGTGCACACAAGCCAGGATTCATGAGGGAAGTCGACAGGTGATGAAGACCTGTCCTCCAGTATCGGGACATCAGAGCTTTCATCCACCCTGCAGTCTGCATTTGACTCGGGGCACGGCTCGTTTCCTGCAGGAAGTAAAAGATACAGAGAGCTATCTATCCGTTTATTTATAGGGTATAGAGTCTAAAGGAAGGAGGCATTGATTCAAGGCCAGTTGTAGAGTCAGGCACCAGGACACAGTTTGGGGATTTTCCTGCTCTAAACTTGGTAATTAGGATGCAAGTTCAATGACAGTTCACTGAGCAGGGTAAACAAACTGTGCTTACTTGAGAAACAAGATTATTAAAATTTTAAATACCACATACTAGCGACACCTGCTGGTCAAACGCATGTAACTGCATTAAGAAAACCCGAAACAAATACAGTATCTAACTCAAGTAATTTGTAAGTGACCTATACTTACACATACAAGGTGTCTCAAAAGTCTCCATACATAGGGGAAATGAAAGGTCCACTATGTAGGATTTGAGGGTTTCTGTTAGCAGAAATGGAGTATATATTCTATAATATACTAATGGAATTATAAATATAGTCTTCATTTGTGTATAATTACCCATAACTATGAATCTTTGTGTTTTTGTAAACTTAGAATGAGCCCTTTATATCTACATAGGGAGCATGTCAACCTCTACAGAGCCACCATGCCAGCCATCACTACAATACCCCAGAATGGACGAACCTCTAGAAAGCGACTTCCACATTTCGCAATATTACAAGCAGCAAGGTGAATCTGGAAGGAAGCACCAGAAGGACGACAAAGGAGAAGAAAGGAAGACAAGGAAGAAGAAAGAAGGGGAATCAGTGTTTGCTGGTGCTGGTATGAAAGTTTGAAAATGAAGGATCATACTTATTATTTAGCACGAAAAAAGCAAGGGTGTGTGAATGCAAGTCCTTTAAAATACACTACAAGGAGCTGATGGCTACCGTACATCCTAGTACGCGCTTGGAAAGGGAGCGGTAAGGGACGGGCATTCAGTTGGTTGAATCTTACATAGTGGACCTTTAACACTTTTTAGCAACATGCAACTTTATGTACAAAACATCTACATGATTGCCATTTCTTTGTAAACTCACATAGAGTTGTCTCTCCCACTCCTGATGAACTTGTGTTAACACATTTGGCATTAGGCATGTAAGCGCATTTTGAATGCATTCCTTTAAATGATCTTTGTGCTATAGCCATTATCGTGATCTCAACACGTTCTTCTTTTGTCAGAGACATTCCCAAAAGCTATCTAAAAATATATAATATAAACTAATTTTCATTTTATTCATTATTAATACATTTCAGAAATTTTCATTTTATCATTTATGTATAAATATGTACAATAGAAATATAAATATAGTGTCTGGATGCAGTGGATAATTTAGACACAGCTCCAGGGTCCTGGATACGATCCTGAGCTTGGGTTACTCTCTGTGTAGAGTTTTTGTTCATGTTCTCCCCATGATTTGTGAGCTCTTCGGGTTCCTCCCACCTCCCAAAAACATGGCAGAAGGGGGGCTGGTTAAGAAAACTTGTCCCTGTGAATGAGTGTGTGAATGTGTTTATGCATGGTTCCCAGCGATGGGCTGGTATCCCATCCATAGGTTCCGGCTGAACTGCGACCCTGACCAGGATACATTGGTTACTGAAAATGAGGGCAGTGTGTATGATTTAAATATGGAATATCAGGTGCTTTAAAGTAATTTGACTGAAGCTGTATACCTTCAAGTTTAGTATTTTACTTTCTGTAAACAAGGAATTTCAAATGTGATCTTATTTTCTGTCTGAATGTGGTACTACTGAGTTTGTTCCACTTCATTAGCAAAACTAAATATTGTTGTATATGAGTAGGTAGTGTTAAATGATATACACCCCTAAATATTACAACTATATTGAGTTAAATATGAGATATGTTAGGAATAAAACACATGGAAACATGATGTTATAGCAAAATAATTAACATTGAGGTGGTCTGATGAAGTGGTGTTACTGCTACCACCCAAAGTTGCTTATTTTCCCACATGTCCACAAGTGTTTTATTTCTCTTATACCACAGCAATTTGGCAACAGCTACAACTTTTCTTAACTAAAGAATGACACATACTTTTCACCCATATACAATTACATTTAATGTTCTGGAATGTCCACAAAACAAATTAACTCAAGTTATCACTTCTGTTATAACAGTTATAAACAGTCATTCGCGGAGCAGCGTATCTTTTTTCCCTCTTTCTTAAATGCAGTTTGCTATGTTGCCAAGATGTTAAATAAATATCTCCTCAGAGAAAACCATATCAACAGTTTTAGTAAATTTTTTATGAAGAAGGGTTTCGGTGACTATTCACAAACTCACTCACATGTAGGGGCAATTTAACATGAAGCCACTCTGCTTTTTTTGGGAGGTGGGAGGAAACTGGAGAACCCAGAGGACATGGGGAGAACATGTAAAAAAAAAAAAAACCCTCTATACAGGCAGTAACCCGAGCTCAGGATGACAGCAGGGATCCTAGAAATGTGAAGCGGCAACTTAACTGACATATACGCTATTAAAAAATGAAGAACCCTTATATTGTGTTCATTTGTCCCTCTCAAGACCCTATAAGTTCCTGTAACCCTTAAATGTTCTACGTAGAACATTAAAACTGAGTGCTTCCAAGAGAAAGGACCCTTTATAGACGCAAAGAACCCTTAATTATCCACTGAACCCTTAAAGAATCCTTTTTCTAATAGCAAAGGATTCATACACTCAATAACTCTGTGAAGACTTTTTATCCCAGTAGCAGTATACACGGACAATTGGACTTGATAAATGTGATATCGTTGTGATACCTTGCGGATAGTCCGAAGGTGAAAGGGGTTTTACAGGGCGGTGTTACTTTTCTAAAACACAATTATCATGCCTTCTGCAGGGATCTTTGTGCACTGCATGGTGTTAACACTGCCATCTGGAGTATACGCTTTCACTACACTTGAGCATTTCACTAGGCCAGACGGAGGCTTGGTGGATTAATTTTCAAGTGCTTTGTCGCCCCCTGCTGTTCTCATGCAGTACTTCACCTTTCCTGTGGAGCTGCAGCACACCCAGCAGACACATGGACTTGAGCATCTCAGTGATGTACATCTCCAAGCAGCACTGCAGCTGGATGAAGAGCCTGCAGATTTCAGGGTGGATCTCCCCATCCTCTGGCCTACAAGTTCAGAAAAAAGATATGTCACATATGAGTGGGACACTGTACATTTCCAGGGCATGAAACTAATAATTAGTGAAAAGTTTCCTACCCAGAGATGAGCGTGAGGTGCTGGTAGGCGCTCTGAGCCACCGTGCAGCCTTTGGTGCGTGTGCTGTGCATGCGTGCCCTCAGAGTTGGACAATCGGCTGTGATCTCTCCTATTGAGATGACCTGCTCACGGTGGAGTGCCACCAGAGTGTTAAACTCCTGCACTGCCTGAACATGAGCACAAAGCTTTCTCAGTGTGATGTCCACAGCAGGACAGTGACCAGTAGCATCACGCATCATTAGGTGAGGTATCACAGTAAATGGTTTAGATCTTAAAGGTGACTATCTCTATGCATTTAATAGTTTCCAGGGGAGGGGTTGAAGCTTTCAGAAGGCTGCTGGTGACCTTGTGGCCATAGACGTGGCTTGTAGGTAATACAGAGAACCTTGTAGTCCACGTCTGTGATGCTTGTTGTTATCTGTAATGAGTGTCTCAGCTGGTTCAGTATACCACTGTTAACTACATTTGACAGTTACTTCGCCACAATAAACAGTGGCCTTAGACAGACAAAACAACCCATCACAGGTTTCTGTTGGTTCCTGATGGGTTCTAAAAGGTTTGCAGCCTGTTTTTGGTGCCCCTATATACACCGATGATAGGGTCGTAACTCAGAGAGCATAAACACAAAGCCTTCTCAGTGCTATGCTAAAAACAGTATAGTTACCATCACATAATCATGCCTCGATGTATCATGTTGTGGATGTGACATCTCCAGATGACTGCGCTCTAGCATGAAAATTAATCTGCGTGAGTCACGATACTGGGAAAGCTAAATCTCAGTGGCAAATTACCAACCAAACATCTTGCTGTTATTAATGAACAGATCATTTGACACCCCGTGGCATGGTATTACCAACAACAAGCCTGACAACAATCGCATCAGGGTGCATCGGTCATTATATTGCCTATTACTGATTGCTACAATTACAGACAAATGCGGCGGTGCGCATTTGGGAAAACACTGCAAAATCTGAAACCCCCACCATGATTAAAGGCTGATAGAATGATGAAGCGTTAACACTGCGGTATTCCAGCTGTCTACCCACCGCTCTGCAGTGCTCCAGAGCCCGCTGTCCTCCCCTGCGGGCGCTGTCCGTACTCTCCCGCCGCTCGGGTTCGCTGCGCGCCGCTTTGCCCAGCTGAAACATGCGGCCTGCGGATCCGGGGCGGCTCTTTCGCCCGTTCGGTGCGGAACACATGCATACGCGTCCACGGACGAGACCACCCCCCGCGCCAACAAATTAGCCTGCGTGTTCGTGCTCGGCTGAAGGCGTCGAGTCGGAACGAGTCGAGTCGCGGTTTCGTGTTTCAGCGTGATGGCGAGCCGCACGGACGCGCTCGACTCCTCTGCATCTCTTCCTCGGATGAAGCGAGCGGCGCACACAGCGACCACGCGCGCGCGCACACGCACGCACGCACGCACACAGACACACACACACACACACACGCACGCACACACACACACACACACACACACACACCCTCCTTCCTCCGCCTAAGGCCGAGCGCCAGGACGAGCCGACAGAAGCAGTCGTCTGTGTGAAATGAAAGGACGCAAGAGCTGGTGAGAAGAGGCGCGTGTTAGCGCGGTCAGCCTCTCAGCACGACACTACTGCGGCACTGCACACTCTGTACACTGAAGTCTGTAAGCTGTTAAAGGACAATTTATTTTCCACAGTGATAACCAATCAATCAGCTGTGACTTCTTATTGCTTGGCTTTCATGCAAACCTGGTAATAACCAGAAATGGTTTCCCATATTCTCTGATATCATAATGTAAAACGTCCTGAAGGTATACAGGAAGGTTTCCTAATGACATTGCGGCGTTCCACTCATTTCTGTGAGGGCATGGTTAAAAAAAATAAAATCTTTTAATCCAGGGTAGTATTTCTGGTCTCCCTCACTGAGGATCTGGGGGACTATGATGATGACCTTGTAATTATCTAATTACACTTTTTAAATAGTATTGAAATTAATTGATATTAACAGGCAAATATTTTGGGTGGGTTTAGGCATGTGAGGGGAAACTATAACAACTGTAAATACATTGTGAGCCAAAAGTAACTGTAGTCAGTCACTTAAACTTGCAGTTTGTAGCCTATGATTAAGTGTTTCTAGACTCAACCACCTAGATCTAAACTGATATTAGTGCTGTGTTTCAGTTTGGACCAAACAAGGCCTGAGGACAAGAGAAGAGTATGCACATTTCTCTCTCTGAGAGAACCATTTTCCTAATGGTTTTCTGTTTTTAATAAACATTGTTACTTCTATAGTACTTTTAAAAGACACCAATATCATCCTATAAAGATTATGTTTAGGCACTTAAGAGTAGGTTATATAAGTTATATATAAGCTGAGGGGAAATAATAATCTGATAAAAATCAACTATTAATGACTTAAACATGTTTGTTTTAGGTCAATTTATACACTTTCCTGTTTGTATATCCACTGCAGATTTCAAATGATAAATATGAACAAAAAAGTATGGTTTCATAAGCATAAACAAGCATATGCTTATAAAATGAAATTAATAGGGAGAATTATTACAGCATTACTTACATCACACATTATGGCTACATTTTGGCTCATTCCTCTTGCCAAAACTTTTTCAGTTCCCCAAGGTTCTGAGGGTTATCACTGACGCCAATTTCAAAATCCATGATAAATTTTCAATGCAACCCATGAAATTGGCTAGGCCATGCCATGCAAGTTCTTGAGTTATTTTGGCTGTATATTGCAGCAGCAGCAATCAAATTCGGCTGAAGTGTGAAGCAATTACAGCACTTTTTATGGATTTGTTTGTCGAGTGTGTATGGAAGACTAAATACCTAAAATATTTGATTGTAATTTCATATCCAAGTGCTTGGAAAATGTAAAATGTATTACATTTGTAGCTGTAAAACAAATCACTGTGTCCATTGTGCTCAACAGGTTCTTCAACAGTTACCTTAAACAGGCAAGTCAACTGGCTGGTAAATGTCCATAACTCCTAAAGGTAGGTAGGTGGGTATGTGGATGAGTGAGAGAGAGAGAAAGAAAGAAAGAAGTGACGTTCTGTTGAATGTGATCCAATTAGTAAGAGTTAACTATTATTTTTTGCAAAGTATTTCATTGCGTGCTTGATAAAGGGTTAAAACAGGCTTAAGTTGCTTTTGAAGTGTGCTTCAGGTCCATATGCAAAGTGCAGCACCATTAAATGAGATTTGAAGAATTTGGCTAAATCTGAGCAGATAATACATCCCTATACACTTAAGAATTAATCCTGCTGCTTTTGTCTGCAGTCACATCATTAGTACAAGGGAGTTCCATTAGCAGCCATACATTCCCATGCCACGAGATGAAGTGGTATTCTTTGGATCATAAACAGTTGCTTCCCTTTACTAAACTTCTCCCTTCCCATCGTTGATCTTTGTCTCATCGATCCATCCAAACCATTTGTAATTAAACTGGTGAAGTTGTCTCTTGATTGCGGACATTGACACAGATATGCCTACCTCCTAGAGGGTCTTCATCTGGCCAGCTGCTGTGGAAGGGTTTTTCTTTACTAGGGAAAGAATTCTGGTCATCTGGCCACAGCTGTTTTCCATTATCTGAGCTCAGCAGTGCATTTTTTCTTCTTAAAAATGTACCACATAGCTGATTTGACCACACCAAATGTGTTTTTGCCGCATCTCTGATGGTTTTGTTGTGATTTTCCAGCCTAGTGATGGTTTGATTGGCTGGCGGCAATAACTCTTTGAACTTCATTCTGAAAGTAAACAGCAACAGATACCAAAGGCAAACGTGACACTTGAAATCATCTCTAGACCTTTCATCTGCTTCCCTGTTTACTTAGTGAATTACAAATATGTATGGACAAGTACGACTGTCAAGTTTACATAGCTCATTTATTTCAATTACACACAAAAATTTCATTTCATATTAATGGTATAAATAAATACAGGAAAAAAGAATAAAAGAAAGCAAATCAACTCAAATTCATAAATTAAGAAACTAGCCATGGCATCATCATTATATGCTTAAACACTTTAGTCATGACAAAAGTCACTAATAAGTGTCCTTTCTGTTATGACTCAAGCTGCAAGGAATGCTCCCTAATGTTGCATGCCCTCCTCAGGCATCCTGAATACCCCTTCTGCTTTCCCAGCACAGCACTGCGGAGGGCACATTGGTGTGCAAAAAGGCTAAAGTATGTAAGAGGTTGAAGAGCAGGGCGAGACTTAATGCAATTAAACATCGCAGTTTCCCCATGTGATGTGCTTGGTGATCACCTGGGTATAGTGTAGATGTGTTTTTTTTCCTTTCCATCTCATGTAATTCATATCCAATTCACCTCCACTGTAATTGGTCTCCCGAATTTGACACTTTTAAGGTGCGGTTACACTACGAAAAAATTTTTATTGGTGAAGACTTCAGCACTCTGTAAACTTTTACTTTATGGAGTTTTGTGGGCATCACTAAATGCAAATGAGCTGTGGCATGCAAATATGCATCTGTTCCAGGGTGTATACCCTCCTCACACCTAGAGTTGCTGGGACAGGCTCTGGATTCACCATGACCATGATCAGGAAATAGCAGTTACTGAAGATGAATGAATGACCGAACGAACCTCATAACAATAAGCAGTAAAATGCATTTTAAAACCCCCAACAAATCAGATCCTATCTTGATTATTAGCAATACAAACTCCAAAATCACTTCCAGTGCTGGGGGATTACTTTGATAGGAACTGGGTGTGAAAATAAGAGAAAAGATGGAATGAGGCACTAATGTCACCATCTTTTGGGTTCAGATTTATGTCAGACATTAGTAACATACTTTTATTATCACTTTGTTACTCTCAGCTCAAAAATGACCTGAACATGAGCTCTGAAGTGAATCTAATTAAAAAGATTTTACTCCCTAAAAACAGTACATAATGTGATACGTGTCCAAAGCTTTGCCTCATCCATCTCCGACATGGTCGAGTTCTCATCATATCACCAGAGGAGGATGTAGAAAAGGCCACACAATACGATAAAAGAGGAAAGCACCCAGTGAAAAGAGAAGCTGAAGGTGATCGTATCAGAGTGAAAAGTCCAGCCCCTCATGTCTCCTAGATCCAGTCTGTTCAGTCCTAATGCTCTGAGAGGGAACTGCCACCGACCAAATGCTCCGTGTCTCTGCAGCCCTGAAACATGGACAACACATAATGAACACTTAACTAAGTAAATAATTACAGAACCACACATCATATATGTTATTCACTTATAGTAACAATGGAACATCTTAAAAAGATTAATTACCCCTTTGCTTAAAAAAAAGGCTATAAATAGTCATTCTCTAAGTGGCCTCTCTTTTCAAATCTCCTTCAAAGTTTATGAGATAGAAATTGTGTCAAAGCATAAACTTTTTTGTTCCGAAAAGTTTCCTGTGTTTAAAGTTAGAGTTTTGCCTCGGAGTGTTACAAAGCCATGAAAGTGAAGACTCCTTCCATAAATGTTAAATAAACTCCAAACAGAAAACAAACTTCACCATGTCAACGAGAACACATTTAGTTGTGGATGAGCTGCTACTATATAAACAATACCGTATTAGAATGAGCATTAATATAAACCTGTAATTTGCAGCTGTTCTACTGTCAGAGCTACTCTTGTAGAAAATTAATCAATAATATTTAAAAAAAGTGCAATGTCAGGAATATACAACTTAAATTGTACTGATATGACTCAGCTTTGAGCACCAAAACAGATGGAAAAGCATCTGAATAATATTTTTAAAACAAAACATCTCTCAAATAACAAACCCCATAAAATGCGAAAATGCTTCGGACAGCTGGGCAGAGGCCATTTGGAATAGTTGGTCTTATGGAAAGACTCATTTCTCATGTGGTATTCTTTGGGGAAGTGGGTCCTAGTGTGCTGGTGAAGCTCTGAAACACAAATGCATCCATGATTCATTCAGACATCAGAAATGACTCCTACTGTTTCAATCTCTAATAGTGGCAAAAAAAGCACTTTTTCTCTAAATCATTTTCAGTAAATTAATGCCAATAAGTCCGTCTGGAGTAGAAGAGTCACACTATTAAATTCCGTCACCTGAAAGAAAACAAATCAATATACTGATTCCTCTGTTGCATAAAGTCAGTCTACGCTGTAGATTTTTACAATCTAGTCTGTTCATTTGAACTCACACTCCAGCAAAGACCTATTAATGTCTTCATACAGAAACAAACACAAAAAAAAAAAAAAAAAGAAAAAAAAAATTAGGTGAAGATCAACAGCCAAATTGAGCCTACTAAAGCATCTGGCATTTTTATTTTATACCCTTATTTTCATACACTGCACTTCAAGTCCTCCTACTGGTTAGTGTTTGTCCCTTGTGTTGCCATTATTCAGTCAGCTTCAGTCAGCTTACTGAGGCTTATCCTCCTCATTTTAAGTTGTTTGCCAAACCTACAGCTAATTGCCGAGGTGGTGGTTTGGATGTGATTTATAGGGAATCTTTCAACTGTAGCCTTTTCAGCACCAGAGAATTTGACTCTTTTTGAACTACTGATGTTAAAATTAGTAGGCAGCAAGCCTGTTGTGTGTTATTTATCATGCTCACAGTTCTAAGACAAGTTTCTTTTTGTCAGAATTTGCTTACTTACTCTGAGGTTGTTTCAAAATATGATAAAGTTATCATGACTGGAATTTTTAAACATTATTCAGTTTAACTTAGGGCAGCATGTAACAGGGCCAACACATAATCATGGTCATAACTTGGATTTAGTGTTCACATCTGGTATACTGCTATATAGCTTAAGTATTGATGATACTGAAGTAATTGATCATAGTAATATAACTTATGTCAAAGTCTTTTCTGCAATTAAAAATTTTGGTCACAGTCAAAGCTCAAGAATACTAACTGCAGACACTGCTGCAAAACACTCTTCTGCTTTTTCAGCCTCTTGCTGTAGTCTGTTGGCTGAGAATTCAGTGGAAACAAAAACTTGTAGATGATTTCAATAAGTTGTATGTTTCAATTTTAGATTCCATTGCCCCTTTTAGAACCAAGTCAGAGGCAGAATATATGAGGTCCTCCTGGATTAGTGAAGAGATACACGTGTTAGGGAGCAAATGAGGAAGAGCTGAAAGAGCGAGGAAATCTACCAGACAGACTGTACATCTTGAACACTTAAAGGACCACTTACACTACCAGTTAAAAGTTTGGACACACCTCTTTCATAGGTTTTTCTTTTTTTTCTACATTGTAACACAATACTGGATACCTCAAACTATGAAGAAACACATTTACTGAACTATGTAGTAAACAAAAAAACAAAAAACAAAAAAAAAAACAACAACCCCAAACAAAATGTGTTTCATATTTTAGATTCTTCAAAGTCGCCACCATTTAGCTTGATGATATTGTGGGCATTATCTTAAC
>JAQQZR010000011.1:12109707-12122874 GCA_030068235.1 Notoglanidium macrostoma
TGTGTGTGTGTGTGTGTGTGTGTGTGTGTGTGTGTGTGTGTGTGTGTGTGTGTGTGTGTGTGTGTGTGTGTTAACTGAAGTGTAGGACATTACACATTCTTTGCTGCACAAGTAAAACAGCCTAAAATAGCAATGATCAGAAACAGGTCTTGCTTTCCTTATGGAAAACATGACTAGTCTATTATGTTTTGATTTAGTTGTGCGTTTGTATAGTCAGGTCCATAAATATTTGGACATTATGAATTTTGTGTCTACAACAGCATATTGGAGTTGATAGTAAATAATGAATATTAATTTTAATTATGAATATGAGCTCAAACCACTGACGTTCAGGTTTGTTTTGAGGGTACTTGCATCCAAATCAGGTGAACAGTGCATTTTAAGGGACAGGAATTAACTGGACAAACTACCAATCATACATTATATTGTTATTTTTAATAGTTGGAAACAAATCCTATGTAGTAAATGACTGACTGAAACCAACAGACACCACCAGACTCTGGCTTTCTTCCCTGGTGATGATCTTCCATGTCTTTACTACAGCAGTCATCAGTTCCTGCTTGCTCTTGGGGTGTTTCGGCTGCAGCAAATGAAAAGCATGCACAATTAGATTCAGGTCAGGAGATTTACCTGTCTTGGTTTCTTTTGAACTATGCTTTGGGTTATTATGCATCTGCTGTGTGAAACATGAGCCAGTAAGTTTTGATGCAACTTAGAGCATAAAATAAACCTATACAGTACAGAATTCATCCTGCTGTTTTTGTCAGCAGTCACATCAATAAATACAAGAGAACCAGTTCCATTAACAGTCATACATGGCCACATCATAACAGAAGGTGGTATGTTTCGGATCAATAACAGTTCATTCTTTTTTCCAAACACTTCACTTCCCGTTCCCTAGAAGGTGTCCTTGGTCTCAACTGCCTCTAGGGGTGTTATTTCATAACAGTGCAGGTTTTTATACGTTTTTTTATTTTTGGTAAACTCTAATCTGGATTTCCTGTTTTTGAGGCTTACTAGTGGTTTACATCTTGTGGTAAACCCTCTATACTAACTCTGGTGACATTTACTCTTGATTGTTGACACAGATAGGCCTACCTCCTGGAGCGTGTTCTTGATCTGGCCAGCTGTTGTGAAGGGGAACCACCACGGTTGTTTTCAATTGCGTTCTTTTTAGTCTCTTAAAAAAAAGGGGGGGCACTTATAAAAAGTGCTGTAATTCCTTCCATGTTGGATGTAAATACCCTCAAATTAAAGTTGGACGTTTGTGTGGTCATATTCATTACTTAAATTAAACTCCAATATACTCTGGTAAAAAAAAACTGTAAGCATCCAAATATTTAAAAGGTATGGCATGTGTGTGGAGATAGAAGGAAAGGGAAACAAAAAAATAAATAAATGACAGTGCAAAAAGAAGAAGCTGTTGTGAGACTGTACCTGCTGCGAATGAACAGAACGCAGCATGGTCATGAGCTTGCAGCAGGAGAGAACAGTAACTTTTGGGAGTCAGTATGCCTTGTTACTTTGCACCGTCAACATCAGGACCTGTGTTATACACGTTTCTGTGGCAACATGCATGTGCGCATTTGAGAGTTAATGCAGAGAGCAAACATAAAATTCTGTGTCAAACTCGGCCAATTGGCAACGGAGATCCTTGAAATGATTCAGAAAGCCTTCGGCAATGAAGCAATGAGCAGGCGAGGTGTTTTGAGTGACATTTGCACTAGTGATCTAAAAGATGACCCATCAGTGTTAGCTCCGCAGTGCTTGGATTGGAACCTGAAAACCTTCGGATAAGCAACTGCATCCACTGAACTGAAAATTATCTTTCAAAGAATAAAAAGATGATAAGGTTGTAGATCTTTCCCCATTATCGCTCTTGAAGCTAATAGCTCTGTTAAAAACAGAGAATGCATGAGAATCAGGCTATTCTTGGCTCTGAAGGCCACATGCAGGGTGGGAAAGCTGCTCCTGCCACCAGGCTTTGATGACAGCAGTTGCATTCCAGTGGGCTGTAATCACCGAGTGTGCATGTGCGAGAAAACAGGAACAGAAATAAACGTAAAGGATGGACAAATTGAGACCATGCAAAACATTGCAGTAAAGGACAATGATGTACAAAATAAAAAACTAACAAACAAAGCAGGAAACATGCAAAGATGAAAGAGTGCCAAGAGGATCCAATGCACCATAAACACAAGCAACTGCTGCAGTGCATTCATTTGCAGGTAGATTAGTAAGGAGGAACACGCTCAGTGTTGTGCTGCTGCAGGAAAATAATCCACAATGAGCTGGTGCGATGAAGCCGAGTCAGGGTCACCACCTGAAGTTTGATGTTTATATTTCTACAACAGCACATCACCACGTGTTTAATCTCTTTATGTGGAGTGTCCACCATTCACGTCCCTGTGGTTGAGCTGTTACTACAGAGAAGATAAGGTACTGAACGAGTGCGTTAATATAAACCTGAGGCGAGGTGCAGCTACACAGCTGTTGCAGCAGAAAAATTAACACTTTCAGACTGATCAGAGTGGAGAATATTAATCAGTACCTCCGGGAGTGGTGCTAAACAGAGTTCCCCCAGGTGTGCTGGAATAATCATGGGGCAGATGGGCCGCGTCGCTGATGGTCACCCGTCTGGTGGTCGGGATGGCGCGGCTGCTGGTCTTCTGGCTGCTTAAGGACATTCCGAACCCTTTTTAAGTCCAAAACTTCCACCGCTGTGCTTTTAACCCTAAACCACAAGCACGATATCAACACCACAAGTCACAAAACTGCCTGTCAAATGTTTTGCTAGCTCGGAAGGAAGCTGTGAACTTATTAGCAACATAGTTTCAAATCTGTTTACCTTCTCCGTTTTTTATTTTTTTTTAAACCAAATACGCCTACATACAAAATAAATACTACAAACAGCCGAGATTTATATCATCTCATCCACGCGCTCACACTTACAGGCTAGCTAAAAATGCTAAGCTCCACGTTCTCACTCTCTCACGCACACTCGCACGCGCACTCCACACAGCAGTAGGAGATGCAGGAAAAGGCTATTTAAAACAGAGCCTGTGACGTTAACGTGGCGCCCTAATTATGCGTCACGGGAATGCAAGGGCGTGACGGGAAACGTAGGTTATTTAGTTGTTTGCTTTGAAAAAAACAAACAAAAAAAAACACGTTCACGCTTCGAAACGATTCTTTTTAGTGAGTCAAACAGACAAGTCATATTCCACCAAAGTGATTCAAATCTTTTGCTTACTGCATCAGTCTTTTATGCAAAATTTTAAATGATACTTTCATTTCTTCGTATCGCACTATTTTGATTTTATTTCTTAACAAATCCAACAGCCTGTATGGTAACAAGGTCAGTCTTAATAGAATAATAATTAAAAAAAATAATAAAATGAAAATAATTGTAATATTATGTATATTTGCAGTTCAGAATCCATATTTGCATGTAAATAAACGTGCACCAATGCTTTAAGGATTGTTTGTTTGTTTTACATTTAATTGCATCACTGTTCATGCTTAATTATTAAAGTTTATTTATTTCATAATAATAGTTTATCTATTTGTATGCCTTGGGTTTTATCTTTGTTGTCAAGGAATGTTGATTCAACATTAAATCGCCGTCAATCTGACAATGCTGTAACACCTGAGAGAGGGAGAGAAAGGGGTCAAGAGCTTTTATAAGTAAGTACAGTACCAGTCAAAAGGTTGGACACACCTTCTAATTCAATGGTTTGTCTTTATTTTTTATTACTTAAAACACTTCATATCATATCTCAAGTAATGATGGACTGTCGTTTCTCTTCACTTAGCCGAGTGGTTCTTGACATAATATGTATTACTGCAGTTGTTGAATAGGGCTATTTACTGTATTTCCCTTATTTACTATTTACTGTTTGATGATCTCAAACACATTAAGAAGGCAAGAAATTCCACTAATAAACTTTTGACAAGAACTTTTGACACCTGTTCACTGAAAAGCATTCCAGGTGACTAGCTCATGAAGCTGGTTAAGATAATGCCAATAGTGTGCAAAACTGTAATTGAGGAAAACGCTGGCTATGCCAAAGAATATAAAACATATTTTTAAACACTTTTTTTGTTCACCACATATTTCCATGTATGTTCTATGTGTTATTTCATAGTTTTGATGTCTTCAGTATTGTTCTACAATGTAGAAAATAATCAAAGTAAAGAAAAAAAACTATTATTGAGTAAGTGTGTCCAAACCTTTGACTGGTACTGTAAGTTAGTTTGAAAGAAAGAAAGAAAGAAAGAAAGAATACGTAATAACACAAATTAATTAACTTCCTGCATAAAGTACATCCTAACTTGATTATTGACCAGAAAGAACCAGAATTATCTAAACTGTAAATAAAATATATTGAAAAGTAAACAGAAGACTGTATAAAACTATATATTAAAATATAGTTATATATTATATTATACATAATATTAAAACTATATATGAAAATTTAAAAAGAAAGTAAAAATATATATATAATATTTAATTGAATAAAATAATTGTCTAAATAAATAAATAGAAATACAGTATGTTGAAATAATAATCCTCCTTGCCTTCAATGTTACCTGGGTTGGCTCTCTCGTGAATGAATAAACCAACATAATCTAAGAAAAGTACAAAAAAATGCAAATTAAATAGATAGTCAAACGAAAACTGAAAGTGATTAAAAAAAGAAATTACTTTTAAAAATCCAAAGTGTAATAACACTGACACAACGCCATACCACCTCCAATATGTCACATGTTTCTTTATTAATTTCTGTAAATGGTCTGAGCTGGTGTGCAGGATAAATGAACTATACATATCCTTCTGTCAGAATGAATCTGATTAAAAGGCTTGTATACATGTTCAGATTTTATTTTTTTTCCTCTCCATAACAATAAAAAAAAGAAAAGAAAACAAGTTTAAAGCTACAAAGCCTCTACATTCCCCATGTTCATGTATGGGCATGTTGTTGCTCTAGCTAATATGCTTAAAATACATCCATAACAACTCTAGTAAGGGTGCATAGCATTCTAATCAATGTATATAATTAGATTTCTTGTCATATATTTGTACATATATTCTTTATTTAAAAACATATTTTCTGTGCATGTGCGCAGTTGCATTCCTTAGTACAGAGTAATATGATATTGCGTTAATATTGTCATTTATCCACTCTAAAGGAGTACAGGTGAAGTCTAGGGTTTTAACAGTAACATTTTACATAAACTTGTCATAATACACTGTAATGGTAGCATCCTTGTGTATTTATTTAGTGGGTGCCCTTTTTTTTAAAAAAGACACAGTGTCCTTAGTGTCCCCCCACCTTCCTCTTAGACACACTTGCACATCAGTGGCCTTTTGGCTAATAACAAGTCTAAACTTTATGAATCCCGTTTCATCATAACACAGTTGCTGCCCATCACCTCACACCCCAATGTCCCCAAACGGTCATACTATCAGAATAATCACTGAACCCTGTCAGGAAATGATGCTCAGGTACAATTTAAATTCCCTGAAATTAAACAGCGTAAATATTTACTCACTGCAACAAAACATCAAATTTACACATTGTTTCCCCTTCACTTCAAATGCAGTCCAAATCAGATAAGACATGTTTGGTGTCCAGTGAGTCCAGTTCTAATGTGGCTAGCAAATAATGAAAGGTTATCACACCCAAAATCTTTTTTTTTATATTCACCTACATCTTTATACAATTGCTTTAACTGATTTCTAAGATCTATCATTTTAATATACAAAATAAAATATTCTAAACAGCAAAAAAAGTCTATACCTCAAATTTAATTTAAACTAGAATTATATTTTTAATTCTTACAATTCTTTACATTTTGCTCATTTGGAGGGGCCTAGAAGGTGATACGATAAAGTGCGCTAAGGAAAAAGTGATTCTGGTTGTCTAAGATGTTCAAACAGATCTTCAACTAAATCACACAACCAAAAAAAAAAAAAAAAAAAAAAAAAACCAAGGACAATGCTCTCTCAATTCTGTATTCCTGCTTGTATACCTGGGATGGTCTCCTCAATCCCAAGACCAACATGTGATGTCAGAACAACATGGCTGCTCACAGCATCAACAGTAAACAAGGTAAACACTTCTTATCTTTAAATGAGCTATGCCATACGTACAAGTAATTGCTTTAGATAAATCAACATACAGACATATATCACTTGTAAAAACAATATGTGTGTATAGATTTGTTATAACACTATAACACTGACTATACAGTTCTCTGTCTTGAAGAGGTAAATATACATCAATCATCACAGTTAGCTGCCTAGCTTGTTGCTAACAAAAGATGAACATGGACATGGTTTTTCTCTGACTTTGTAGCATGGACGCAGTCCCGTCCTACTGTTTCTGAGGTAAGTTGAATGCTGCATAATCTCCTAAATAGGTTCTACCTTGTTCCCCTTTTTAATAGGGAAAATTCCGTCATAAAACTCTTTATGGACACATTCACACCTATTAGTCTGCCTTTCCAAATCTGATTCACTCACTGCAGTTGAACCATACTAGCATTTACTTACATTTGCCTCATGCTTTTATCTAAAGCAGCTTACACTTGAGAAGGACTTCAACAGAGCTGTTGAGGGCTATGGGTCCTATGCTAGCATTCCAGTGCTGCTGGGATTTGATCTCATGTAGCCCAATGCCTTAACCACAGTCCTACCACTGCCCACTCGGGAGTGGCCCATGACCACCTCTCAGATGCTCTCAGACCTGAATGTGACTGCCATGTTCTCTCATGGGTTCTGTTCAAACCATTTAAATGCTACATTTGTGAAGGCAATCTAAGGGACAAACTGAAGAACCCTTAAGAGTGCATAAAGTTCCAGTGTAAACTAGATGACAGGAAGTCCTACCATGTCCTAGGTAGAACTGGATTGGTAAAAATTTAAACAAAAAGATTTTGCATGACAGACGCTCGTTACTTGTTAGCTACATTAGCCTGGAAGCTTGTTGGACACTATAATGTCCTGACAACATTTGGTGTGAAGGGTAAATTGTGTGAATTCGATTTACCACTGAACTGCTACTTTAAAGCTCAGTTATGTATGTCAGTTTTAGAGGATATTTAGAGAACTGACTGTGGAAAATGGAAGAAAAATCATTTGTTAAAACTCAAAACCTGAGTGAAGTTTAGCGAGTCAGTAAGATTGGGGTGAACAGAGGTGAGGGGTATAGAGAATACGGTTTCAATCATCCACGGCAAAATCTTTAACAATAAATATACAATCACTTCTTTTTCATTACTGACATATTCACTGATTATTTACTTTGCAGCAATACATGTTACCATTCATTCATTTTTGTAATCATTCATGCCAAAGAGTCATAAATATATATTTTAAATCCTCTTT
Source organism: Notoglanidium macrostoma (assembly GCA_030068235.1). Lineage (NCBI taxonomy): Eukaryota > Metazoa > Chordata > Actinopteri > Siluriformes > Auchenoglanididae > Notoglanidium > Notoglanidium macrostoma. The sequence goes on from JAQQZR010000011.1 coordinate 12,117,101, forward strand.
TTCCTTTTAGAACATAAATAACATATAAGATTGTGTGCTACATTTGAAGTGAGTCTGTCAGACATCAATCAAGCTTCAATCAATCATAGCTTGCAGCTTTCAGACAGCACCCCTGGAGTTCATTTTGACAAACTTAAGTTGGTTTGAACGTCACACTCTTGCAAACGGTGCAACTTTAATACTCATAACTATTTATACTCATATGTAATGTATATACTCATATTATATCAATATAGTCAAATAGAAATGCTACTAGGGTAAACACTGAACACGCACACACACACACACACACACACACACACAAATGCCAAACTGTTGCCATGATATTGATATTATTTGATATTATTGCTTTGGTAGTCGAAGCATAAATAGTTTCAGTCTGATTGGGAATTTGTGCATGAAAGTAAAAATAAGATGCACATAGATGTCATTGTTAGATATTTACTGTAAATTAAAAGGTATTTGTGTGTGTGTGCATGCGTGCGTGCGTGTGTGTGTGTGTGTGTGGTATATATAAAACCAACAGAGGACAAACAGTTGTCACAGTTCAGGGGTCAATTGATTTCAAGGTGGATGATCACAGTGCTGTCTGTATAGAATTTGTCTGTCTGTGCTTTACTGGACACCTATAAGGTACACCTATTTAAACCAAGTTTAAATGTTTAATTTTTAAAATAAATTTAAATGCCATCCTATGTCAGATGCATTGCACCATTAGTAACCCAGCGTGTAATCAGTAAGGGGGCAAAACGGTTCAAACGCCCAGAAAATGTAGAATGCACATGAACAGGACAGCAAGATGAAAGCAACATGATGTGCTACATCATTCACCAGGAGTCCAGAGTGGGCGGAGCTTTAAAAGAGGCGGAGCTACAGATGCACATAGAGTAGAAGATAGAGGTGATAAAGAGTGGGTGCTTCCCAGTGTTCTAATTAGTCGTGTTTCCATTAATCAGCTTAATGTGCAATTTGAATCTGCGTACTAAAAATGGAAACATGTCAATTTTGATAAAAACTCTTAAATATCTCAAAAAAGATTTTATACTCCTATGAAGTGGTTTTCAGACGATTCGATTAAGCAATAATTCGCAAAACTTAAATGCAAACATTTTTCCCCACTTAAGTCACGTGACATGACATGAAGAGCAAATGGAAATGCTACCTTTCAGAAACAATAGCGCCCTGTAAGTGCTATCGCGACAGGAGAAAACCCAGCTTTAATTGCATAACATCACTCAATGGAAACACAGACCCTTCTCTATTGTGTTTTGTCGAAATTTTTTAAATATTGCTTCTATTTCATACACAAAACTGCAATGGAAACCCAGCTACTGATGCCTCCTAGATTAGTCAGTTATATTGTTCATCGATCTTTAAGGATGTACTGATTCTTTAAAGATCTCCGATAAGGAAAGAGGCTTCTAGATCAAGTATTAAAAATATGTCTAATATGATACAGAAACAAGACGTAATACTTGTATAGGCTAAAACGTTGATATTTAAGCATGCATATGTTCAATGTTTCAGTTATCGGTCAGTATGTGGAAGTATTGAAGTCCATTTCAGTTAGTAACTGGTAGCTCTATGTTCACACTAAAATGTGACAAGGCAACAGGCAAACAGTCATTTTCTACGTATGTGTGAAGCCACATGAAGCCACAATTTCAGCGATAGCGGCAAATGACAAGCTGTGTCTGAATTAAGATTTTCTCAGTTCTGTGCAAATTATGTATGATTTGGTAAAGCAACAAATCCAAACGTCTTGCTCGAATGATCAATCCTATGCCACCTGTGATCAGTACTTCTTCAGTTATACACAGTTCCTCCCTACATTTTAATCATCTTATCTTGTCATATATGACCACTCATTGACACAACAAAGTCAAATAACCAATTATCACACTTATTAGAGCATTATTTGATTTATACTTAACTAGTTGGCTTTAGAAGTTATATAATTATAGCTACTACTGCTTCCCACGGGAACTAAGAAAAGGCCAGACAGCACACACCTAAAAGAGACAACAGTAGCAGTCGCTACACACCCATTAGAAACAAACTATACTTGACTGTCACTTGCTAGTGTGAACACAGTGATAATTCCTGTGCAGAAATTATCATTAATCAAAAATGCATCACTTTACTGAGGCTTCAGTGAGCAAGAATGTCTTATTAGGCAAATCCTTTTGCTACAGATTTCCCCTGTTAATGTTTCCTTTTCATGTAGCCTTTCCTTGAGTCCTTAGTCAGAGAAACCAAAATATTAGAAAGGGAAGCATGGAAAGGAAACGAGGAAGCACACAATTTAATAAATGGGAAGCACGAGAGAGAGAGAGAGAGAGAGAGAGAGAGAGAGAGAGAGAAGTTTTCAGAGACAATTTTTCAGTCAAAAGTCCTGCATCATGTTAGCAAGCTTAGTGCTTCTGTAGCTATGAGGTGAAAGCTGTTGATATTTGAAATATTTGTTCTCACTTAGGTTATAACAGCTATAAACTGTTGTTCCCTCACCAGTCACAATTTCTTCACTCTTTCGAAGTTAAGACAAAAAAAAGCAAAGCATAAACTCCTCTGTCATGAATACTTCCCTGTGTCAGAGGTTACAGCTGTGCCTCTAGAGATTCCTTCCACGAATGTTAAATAAACCTCTCCTAGATGTGACGACACGTATGTACTATTTAGTTTTGTTGTTTTTTTTTTTTTATTGATGTACTAGTCTAGTACACTACTTGGAAGATGGCATACCTGCATACTATACTGTGTACTAGGATGAGGAGTAGTGTGCAGTACACAGTGTATTACACCAGTGCAGAGTTTCAAACACAGCCCACATAATGTTAATTATATCAGTATAAACACCTCTTCTCACAGATCTTTAACCATTGCCTAATTCTGATTAGCAATTACTTTCACCTTAGATTTAGGAGCACTTTGCTTGCAAAGATTATAAAGGATTTTTGGCTGAAATGTTCTGTTTCTCTGAATATGCAATATGCCGTTTTTACCTCCTCTACATATTACTGAGCACACATACACACAGCATGTCTCTAATAGTAGGGTCATTGGGGTGTTGCACTGGCACACAGAGACCAACAAAAAAAAACAACACAACCTCCAGCTGGAGAACCCGATTTCTTGAAATATTCCCAGTACGCAGGGGGGATCCTCTGATTCCTCTCGGAAGTGACAAAGAACGTGGAGGACTGTTTAAGGAAACACAAACACATTTCACAACAAAGAAGAAAAGTCTGGAATCACTCACACACACATACCCACACACACATATACACACACACAGAAAAGCATAGCAGGCATGTTCTCAATTTCCTTCACACACTCAAAAAAAAGTGTCACGGCAGAAAAAACAACATTCAGCAGCCGGAAGCGAGTACACATGCATTATATACGGACACACACTCACACACACACGAAAACATTCGCATAGCATAGAGTGCATATATCACATATAAGAACAGGATAAAGGGCCTGTGGAGATGAAGCACTGATGGGTTCAGCGTAATTTTTACGCTGCGTCGTGTTGCTGTTTTTATTTGGCTGTGTTGTTCCAATTCCGTAAATTCTCCCCCGATCCTGCGAAGGCCCTTTTCCTCGTCCAGTTTTTAGTTGATACATAATGACAGCTCAAAGGTCATAGGTCATGCACCAGCAGTCGATCATGCGTTTACAGTTGACAGGAAGCACTATTTGTTGTTTTTTTTTTTTTTCAGTTTTTTTTTTCCATGAACTTATATAAAAAAAAAGATCATGCCCTAAGCTAGTTGTCCTCTTTTAATCACTGTTGTTAAAAATGTTACAAAAGTACAGGTAGATCTCCTTAGTTTTCTCCTCCCTTTTCTCAAGTGCTGCTCCATGGTCATTTCTGTCTTTTTTTTTCTTTTGTTGTTGTTGTTGTTGTTGCTGTTGTTTTTCATGTGTTGGTGAAGTTGTGGTTCCAAATCATTCTCCGCCTCCCATTTTCCTCCCATCATCTCGCCTCTCGTGAGCCTCTCGTCTCGTTCTGTCTCCCAGATGTATTTGCGTGAAGGATGGTTTGGCAGTGAACGTCCGGCCCTGGAGGACAGCAGGAGAGAAAAAAATATACACATTATAAAAAGAAGCATTTCATTATGCTGACCTTAATATCCCACCCTGATTAATGTCCAAGTTAGAGGTCAATAATTATCACATGCTGTCACCTTTATTGTCTTCAACTTTTTGCTCATATAGTGTGTGTAGTTTTTCTCCTCTGCTGTTGAAGTTTGATTATTGATTCTGGTCAGAAAGTGTGGATACATTTTTTATAACAGCAGCTCTGACAGTAGTGCAGCTGTAAATCACAGGTTTATATTAATGCTCTAGTTCTAATACAAGATCATTTCTGTAGTAAGAGCTCATTCACAGTGAATTCTACGGCAGATGCTCCACATAACTTAAGAGTCATAAACAGATTTTTTAAAAGGACTTCTATTTAATAAAGAAAAAAGTATAATTGTTGATATGGTGAGGTTTTCTGTAAGGAGTCTCCAGTGTCAGTGTTTTGTAACAGTCAAAGATAAAAGCTGTAATAAGTTGTCCAACTCAAAAAAGTCTTCGGGACAAGTGTTTTCGACAATTCACTACAGTTGACACCCTGAGTGAACAAGCAGCCATTAAAAGCAAGTATAACCCTGACCTTACTGTTCGGAAAGTTAAATGCTCAAGGATGTCTAAAAATCACTTCAGGTATTTCTCAGAAGCAGTTGTGATGAAACCAAACTCAGGATTAAGACTCAGGTCCTGCTCTGACCTGCTCTTAGGACAGTGTGTGTTAGTTTCAGTGCTTTACACTAGTCAGACTGGCGTGCTTCACTGCCTGCACTCCTCTCTTCACATCCACACCCAGCTGGAGCAAGGAAGGAGGGAAGAGAGAAGAGGAGGAGGAGGAGGAGAGGAAAGCCTAAAAACACTGATTCAATCCCTCCAAAAACTGGGGTGTCAAACTCATATTCTGCCCAGGCCACATCAGCATTTTTATTAGCCCTTGAAGGGCTCATGAATGTAAGACTGTTCATTTCATTTTAAAAAGGATTCAACCCCTGGAATATATCAGATTTATCTGAATGACAGATAATAAATACACATATTCTTTCTGTAATTATTTCATAGCAAACTCAGGACAAAAAACACCTCAGTCTGAAGAAGGGCGTGAAAATGTAGACTGAGTAATTGAGGACTGTATGGGAGGTTGGCTAGAAAAAAAGCCATATGAATGCATGAAATTAACCCAATGAAGGTGTTTTTTTTCTTCGTGATTATCAAGAAAATGATATTTATTTGAGACAAGTTTCAAAGTGCCTAACACGGGGCATGTCTCAGTTAACACCATCCTTGCAGTGAACTATGGTGTTGGCAGCATCAGGATCTTAGGATGCTAATCATCTTCACTACCTGCACTTATTGTCTACTTTGAAGAAAAGATGAATGGTACCAAAATACAGGGGGATATTACAAGAGAACCTGCTTCAGGTTCCTGCATTCTGGTGTATTTTTAACAGGTTGTTAAACACCTAATTTTACCTACAAAAGTCTCTTAATTCAATGACTATTTTAGAGACTCAACAGTAAGTCCTCATTCAACTGGTGCATATTCATCAGCCTGTTTTTAACTGCTACCCACTGCTATGCCTAAGATAATGAAATGAATGTGACACAATTTATCAACAAAATTGGGAGAAAAATATTTTCTGACCTGGGAAAGAATATTTTTGTATCAGACAGGGCAGGATGTTTGAATTTGA
>JAQQZR010000011.1:12130348-12143379 GCA_030068235.1 Notoglanidium macrostoma
ACCCTGGGTGACCCGGGGATCGAACCCAGGACCTTCTTGCTGTGAGGCGACAGTGCTAACCACCGCACCACAGTGCCGCCCTGGAAATACATATTGAAAACTACTTTTTTTTAAATGATGGTGATGCCATGTCCTCAGCAGAAGTGTACTACATGGCTTTAAAAAAAAACGTTTAGAGAACTGCATTCTCATCTGTAGTGCTTGATTGTGATTGTGGCCCCATTCACATCTGGCATTATGTCAGTCTTGCACTGCATTTATTTTCAGGCAGAAATGTCCTGTGAATCATGCCTCGTGTATCTGTATGAACTGTTTCAAAAGTTTTAATCATTTAATCATTTTAATCAGTCTTCTGCTAATGAAACTTATAAATGAATGAGAGATGAGATGAATGAAGCTATGAAAAGCAGCTGCTTTTATCTTTGCTGTTACGGAGATGTCATTATCCGACATCGCTGTCTGACAACAGGGAGCTCAACCTTTCATCATGATTTCCAATCAGTTTGACAATGATTTCATACTTTCTGGCTAGGGCAATGAAGCAGTCTGTTAATGACACAGTTCAACGCGCAGTGAGACACATTCACATTACAAATATGTTGTGACCATATGCATCTCAAACTACTTCCAAATGTGGTCTGAGTGATCAAATCACAATGCGTCTTTGAGAAACATTTGACCCCATTCACACCTGTACTTAGCACTGATCACTTGTGATCTGATCACCCATAACACATTGAAATGCCAGGTGTGAATGGGGCAAATGTCTTAGTGTGAAATTAGCAAGCGCCCAGCACAGCCAGGTAATTCTCCTGTGAGTAAAAAAAATCACTGTTATATATGAAAAGAAATATTGATAAATTCGGCATAGCCCAAGGTTGACCTTTAAAATAATGCACCTTTAAAAATCAAACTGGAAGATTTTTTAATAAAAGAGAACTGCATTGTGATCACTGTCTGGTTAGCACAATCAGGCTATATTGGGGTCCTGGAAGAAGGGGTGTAATGCACTGACACTATCTGTATCATTTTAATGCTCAAATATATTCTTTTCTTTTCAAGAATTGAATTATTTTTGGAGACCCCAGTAGAGACATGCTGCTCTGAGCACAGCAGGTGATCTATGTGAGCTTTGGAGTGGTGGGTCTATAAATAAAAGTATTTCAAGCCAGTTTGTACAGAAATATGTTTTTATTTTGGAGCTAAGTAAGGTAGAGTTTAGATTGGGCTGCTGGAGCAAACCACTGATGAAAAAAAAAGAATAGTGTGCCTTCTAATTTTATCATGTTCCTGAATTTGGTTTTGGACCATAAGCGTCACTTGCTCCATCCAAGCAAGAGCCCATGTTGCATGAAAGTAAAAACTTCCTACTCATATGATTTCTTTGTCCTACTTTATCCTTGTGACCCTTTTAAAAAGTAAAAACAATAGTGTCCCTTCTATTCATATCTGTATTTGTATCTGTTTAAAACATGCTGTCTGTTCAGTCCAAATGTATTTGTATTTGGTTACATCCATAGGTAGAAATCTACATCACTCCATTTCATAATTTGTCTCAACTAGAGATATGCACAGGGCTTTCCAATCCTTCTTGCCCAGTTATCATTTATGTTCGTACCTGCTCGTGACATTTTCTAATGAGTTTACGTGGTTCTATTTCCCAACATATAAACATATAAAATAAAGATATAAATATATACTAGTAGCTAAATTACACAACCACTTGCACTTACCCAAGCCCACTTCACAGGAAAGTAAAAACCTCCCATCCACTTGTGCAAACATTTTGTTGCTTCCCACAGGATAGGTCATGATTGGGTTATCTGTTCAATAAAAGTAATGTAATCATATTCAGTTAAATCCCTAATCCATATGGACTGTATGAGTGAATTGGAGTGAATTGTCTTATTTTGCATGTTCACAAGCTCTTAAGCTTATGTTCTAAGTAGGTACAGGAGTGCTGTGAATTGTTATTGGCTGGCACATATTTCATTTTTATAATATTTCATTACATCTACTATTTTTAAACATGTACACCTTGTTGTTAGTTTTAGCTAAAGCAGATTATGTTAGGTGACAAAATTAAATATGACTGAGTAGAGCTCCAGCTTCTGACATTTTTGTGCAGTCCCTTGCTATCCCCCCGTGGCCAGTTTGCAAACTGCCGTGTATTTAGGGTGAATTAGGGTACAGCTTAAAGCCTGCTTCTTTTACAGCCAACAAGTCCCTGATTTTACCATAGTATGTCATGCTTACAGTGGCTTGCATAAGCATACACCCCCATTGAACTTTCCTACATGAAACTGAAATGGACCTAACTGGGATTGGGATGTCATAAATCTACACAAAATAGCCAAATTAAAGAGGAAGGAAAAATCAATAAAATTTTCAAAATTATTTACAAATAAAAAGCATAGACGTGAATGCATAAGTATTCACCCTTGTTGTGGTGAAACCCCAAAATTAGTTTTGGTGCCTTCACTAGGTTACCTGATTAGTTGAATGAAGTGAACCATGTGCAATTAAAGTATTGTGTGAGCTCTATAAATTCATCTGTACCCTGAAGGCCTATGTGTTTATTAGAGAAAAGACATAAAACAGCATTGTGAGGCCAAGGAGCAATCAAAACAAGTTCTAGAATGGTATAAATCAGTTTGGTTGTAAAAAAAATGTATATACCAAACTTGGAACATAATGTAGAGCACATTTACATCCATTATTAAAAATGGAAAGAATATTGCATCCATGACTCTAACTAGAGGGGTTGACCACCAAAAGTAAAGTGCAGAGGCAACAAAGAGGCGAAAGGTACCTCTGAAGGAGCTGGAGAGATCCATGGCTTATATGGGAGCAACTGCTCATAAGGCAACCATAGGCCAGACACACCACAGAATTGGGCTTTATAGAAAAAAAAAACCATGAAATAATTTAGAGACCCAGTAAACATGTGGAAAATGTTCTCTAATCTCTTAAGACCAGTACACTACACTACACTACATTTGGTGGAAACACAAAACTGCTCATCACCATGAGAACACCATCCACACTGAAGCATGATGATGACAGCATCATGCTGTGGAGATGCTTTTCATCAACAGGGACTGGGAAACTGATTAGGGTTGGGAACAAAATTGATGGAGCCAAATACAGGGCAATTATAGAAGAAAACCTGCTCTAGTGGGGAATGGACTTCAGACTGGAACAGAATATTCTCTTTACTTTCCACCAGGAAAACAACCTGGATTTGTTTATAACCAAGAACTTGAATCTGTTAGAATGGCCCAGTCAAAACCCAGATCTCAATACAATTGAGAATCTGTGACATTAAAAATTGTGGTTCAACAACGGTCTCCTTCCAACATGTCATCCATCCATCCATTCATTATCTATACAACTTATCTGTTATGGGTCGTGGGGAAGCTGGAGACAATTCTAGTTGACTTTGGGTGAGAGGCGAGGTACACCCTGAGCATGTCACTAATCAATCACAGGGCTAACACACTAAGCCATTCACACTCAAATTAACACCTATGGGCAATTTTGAGTAGCCAGTTAACCTAATCCCCATGTTTTTGGACTGTGGGTGGAAATCGAAGTGCCTGGAAGAAACCTACGCAGTCAAGGGAAGAACATGTAAAATACTCACAGAAAAGCCCCAGTTGGCCAGCAGGTTCAAACCCAGAACCTTATTGCTGTGAGGCAACAGTGCTGACAGCTGCACCACTGTGCTGCCCCTACGGGACATATGTTGAACATTTTTTGCTAAGAAAGGCAAAAACAGGCTCCTGTAATTGTACCTAAAGTTGATTCTATTGAGTATTGACTCAGGGGAGGTGGTGCAACCAAGAATGGAATATGTTGTGGATATAAAAGTCCCAATAGAGTCCATTTCAGTTCCAGGTTGTAACACTACAAAATGTGGCTATGGTCAATGGGTGAATACTTCTCAGCATTCAAATACTGAATATTAGTACTAAAGAAATAAATGATTAGAAACAGAAACAGATGTATGATGATGATGAAGAGTGTGAGATATTTTACAGAGACCTTCCATGTCCCTCCTGTTATGACAACACACAGGTGAGCAAGAAGCACTGCATGGTGTGAGGCACAAGAGTCTACGTCAAATACTCCACTAACTCACACCAGTACACTTTAACACACACCATCACACACTAACACACACTATCACACACTAGCACACACCTCTACACACTAACATACACCATTACATATTAACACACTACTACACACTAACACACACCATCATACATTAACACATACCATCACACACAACAATATGAGGTTTAAAGCATTAGTGTACTTGTGAGGCTCATTATAGAATTCACTCAGTCACACTGGTCTTTAAATACAGAAAGAGACAAACACAACAACATTATGGGGTTAAAAAGACACAGGGCACACACCTTACCACCCAATCATCCACCCACACACACACCACCCACACACAAAGAGGGCTGTATTAGCACGTCACTGTATTTGTATTAGGCTGCTTTCACAAGCACATCATGGTACCTGCATATCTGCATATAACTGATTAAATAATTTTTTTGACATTATGTGTACTGCTAAATAGTTAGTCAGTTAACAGAAGGCCAGATCTAGCTTAGCTTCCTAGAACCAGTTGCATTATTGTGCAAAGAAAGCTGGTTTGACTAATAACATCTATGGCATAAAAATATAAATGCTTTAGATAATGTTAATACATTGCTGTTATAGAAAAATAATCAACAGTGGGGTTTTGTGCTAAGTTTCTGTTATCACCCAGATGTTGATTTTTTTTCCCTATAAAAGCACATTTTTTTATTATTTAAGAAAGTTTTTCTCTCTTGAAAAAGCTTGTCATGTTACCAAGTAACCACAACGTGTAAACTCCTGAAGACTTTCCCATGTCTGAAAACATATTATTTTATAGAAAATTATACATCTTCTGACCAATTAGAACTGACAATCCAACAGCCCTAAAAGTAGAATTTAAAAATACAATAAATAAAAATTACTTCCTGCTTACATTAACAGCATAACTGAGCCATATGACATTTAGTTACATGGTGAAGCCTATGTAATCCAAAAATCCAATCCAATCCATTTGTGATTCAGATGTGCTAGATTTCTGGTCTATTAGATGTCAGGAGCAGTGAAATGGATGCTAAAGCCTGGTAGTGCGTTAAAATTCACATTTATTGTTCATTTCAAAGATTCACCAAAGTTATAACTAGGTAACAACAAATAGAGAACAGTCTGGGGTGCAGCTTCTGGCCTTCATGTTGGTTTTAATCAAAATGGATCAGAAACTAATTTTATCCTGAGCAGATTGTGAACTTTTCTTTTTTTTTTCTATGCACTGCAGTTGTTGAGGTTGATCCATCTATTTTTGTAACGTTTTAACAACTTAACAGCATGTGCTTTTGAGCTGCTGTGTATACACAAAAATGAATGTGAAGGAATTATTTTTCTAACAAGCATCCAAAATGAATAAATTTTAATCAATTTAGCAACACAAATTACAAAATTTTCTAATGGATACCAAAACATCCTTGGAATAGCAGCTTCAGTTTGCAATCTAGTTTTATTATTAAATAGGTTTTATGCTGTTTTATTCAGTGACCTTGTTAGTACAACCATTAATATCAGCATTGTTACCCTGCTTTCTAAAAATGGACTCATACACAATGTCAAAACACGTCATCAAAGCACATAATGTTCTCAAAACGCTTCTGCAACATGATCTGGTCACACAGAGAGGCATTTTTGGAGAGCGTTATGCACATCGCTCATACGAATCAAGTAAAAACATTCACTGATCTGTAAAACTGTTCATAGTCAGACATTTGACAAAGTCACTATACATGAAGAGAACCTCATACATAGAAAGCATGCCATGCAGAGCCTACACAGGTTGGTAACAAAACAAACAAACAAACAAAAAAAACAAGAACAAAACATTTTTATTTATAGTGGTGTTTCCCTGTGACATAACACAAGTTGGTTCAAGCAGCATGCACATGCGCACAGAGGAGGAAAAAAGGCCCTCCTTTTCACAACACAGGACCAAGAGAGGAAAGCAAAACTGAGATGAGAGGAAGGAGGAGGCCCAGAGGAGGTCAGCATGAGGTTGTTATGAGGTCAGAGGTCGTAGAGGAGAGCTGTGAGGAGGAAAAGTAGGGCGGCTGGGCTGCAGATGACATGTCAGTAGAAACAGAGAAAGAGAAAGAGTGAGAGATAGAGAGAGCGGTCTGCCTCATCATCACATGTGCAGTCGAAATAGTTACTATGTGGGTATAATATACACCGAAGTGCCTGTTTATCGGGTCCAGATACCATATAGGTCACTTTGTAGGTGTTCAGTTACAGACTGTAGCATGTCATGCCTTTTACTATACCGTATTATATTAGCTGAGGTTGAAGCACATTTGGAGGAAACCAAACAACAAATTTGCTGACATCATAAGATTTATGGTCATAGATTATGCTGAATAAGCCATAACAAACCTGAGATTTTCCTGCTCAACCTGCTGGCCCATGAGGCTGCACTTAGACACTATTAATGCTACTGGGTCAGAGGTAGGGTGTTGTATAGACATTCAGTCAGCCAGTGATGTGTCTCTTTTGATAAACCACTGGACAGTGGTAGCTCAGGGGTTAAAACATTTGACTAGTGATCAAAAGGTCATGAGCTGGACAAGGAACTTAACCCTTAAACGCTCAGTGGTATAAAATGAGATTAATGTATTTAACTCATGAAAAGGGCATCTGCCAGATGTCATAAATGTAACACAACTGACCCCCATTACACTATGTACTCATGCAAGACATTCTAGAATCAGTCAATCCTGAATTCTGCAAGTCTGTAAAGAAGGTGCATCTCCTTCACATCACTAATTCCTTCATAAATGTTCAGGGACAAACATTTCTGGATGTTTTCACATGTGCTGGATTCATTCCATTCGATTCAAACCCTGGTGTGTTCTCCCGCTCAGTGTGAGTCTTTAGGCAGGTGTGAACACAGCAACTACACTCAGATCTGAGTGAGAAGGTCTCAGTCACTTGCAAGTGAACTGTAATGAGAAAGAGATTCTCTTCTGAATTGACCCCACTGCAGGAAGTGAACCAACTGTGTGCTCTGAACTGCAGCATTTTTTATAGCTACTAAACTGATTCACAAGGCACAAACTGTACCACAGGACAGAGCCAAAGAAAAGAAAAGAAACACTTGGTGTGATACATAAAATGTTTTAAACTAGTTATTTATACAGTTATCTAAGAATTTATTTAGCTGCGTTTACATAACCTCAGTGCAAGAGTGATTTTCTTTTAATTTCTGTGTGCATTTGGCAATCGTTTGCTTAACTTTATCCGCAGCCATATTTCAGACCAACGAATGAACAAGTTTTTCAAGGACTTATTCAGTTCTACATGTACCCCAGATATATATTTTTGGTTTTTGGTTCCTTTAATTATATGGAGTGTGAAACCAAGCCAACCAAAATAGCAGATGAACCAAATTCACTAATTTCTCTGATTCAGATTCTACAAACAGTCTAATAGGTGTCAAATCGCCCCCTAGTGCTTGGGGACTTGAGTGCCCATGCAGATTCTGACCCAACACATGCACTTTTGGTTAAAGAGTAGAGCCATGGACCACTGTACTGAGTATAAAGCACAGTGGTGAGGAATCAGTTCAAAGCGCAGCCTGTTCTTACCATTAACGACACTGGGAGACAGAAGGGTGGAGTCACGCTCGGCCAGCCTGCAGGCTCCCTCCTCTCCCGCCTCGGGTATTGCCTGTGGCACCGGATCCTCCAGGGACTTCACAATGTCCGACCGGTCAATGTTCTTCAGTGCACCATACAGGTTCTCCACTGCTGGAAACACAAGTCAAGCAGGTTACACATACAGAATCCTGTATTGTGTTAGCGCTCAGAGAGGTAGTAAACAGATTATGTAAAATAAAGTGACAATAATTCTGCATGTCAGGATCTGTACTAACCCCTGAACATCCCTGCTTTAAAAAGACTCTTTTTTCTATGTAAAAGATTCCGTTTTGTTACAGTGTTGTTTTTTTAGCAGCAGTACATCAAAATTTTGACTAATTATATGATATGAGTGACTTATTATCTCAAAGTCATGGCTTATTATCTCAAATGATTGACATTTTAGCTCAAATATAGCTCACAATTTTCATTTTGAATTTCAGGATTTTGAAACAGTGTCATTATTATAAAAGTCATAATCTTGGCATACATTTAAAAAGGTTTAGATAAAATATTTTGAGATGATATGTAAAGATTTTGAGATAATTATCATTTTTAAACAATCATTATTTTGAGATCTGGGATAATAAAGCATTTTGTCATTTGAAACTTTTGGCTAAGTAAAAAAATTGAAAGAGTATAATTATGTTTGAGACCAAAATTAAGATAATACATAATTTTAAGACTTTAGAGATTTCTGAATTTTATTATTTTAGAAAAAAAATCTAAATGTTGAGATATGAAGTAAAACATTTTAAATAGTAAGTCAAACATCTGACATACATAATTTCATAATCTATATCCCCAACCTACAGTCAGAAATAAAAAGATACACCTCATGTGAACACTTTTAGGCTGAGGTGCAGGTGTTACAGAGTAAACATATAGGGAGATAAGCAGTATAATGAGAGATGCTCACTCTGGGCTCTCTTGCCCTCTCGGCAGGCCCACAGGTTGAGAAGAGCCGTACTCTGGTCCAGGAGGGAGTTGGGATTCTCTACTCGTATCCTGTTAATGTCATCAACACTGAACTGCAGCTCTCTAGCCAGTTCTGCAGAGGCCCAACACAAAGAGAGAAGTTAAGCAAAAGGGTAATATAAAGAAAGAGTGAGGGAGAAAGAAAATAGCGATAGACACACACACATGGGCACACACACACGCGTGCACGCACACGTACCAGTCCAGCTTAAACCCAGCTGCTCAGCAATCATTGTGATCTTCAGCTCTGTCCTTTCCAAAGCATTCACAGCAGCTGAAAACAAAAAGATTAAAATATTAATTTATTACTTTGATTTAAATTAATAGTTATTATAGTATGATACAATGACTGAAAAACTACAATTAATATTCACATGTACAATTAATAATTATACATGAAATATTGATTCATTCATTCTTCTTCATGAATTGCTTTATCCTGATAAGGGTATTATTATTATTATTATTATTATTATTATTATTATTATTATTATTATTATTATTATTATTATACCACATATATACATATTTATAAAGTTACTAAACTTTATAAACATAAACTAACATAAACTAACGTAAAATGTTAACTTACACAACATAGCCTAGTACTTTTCCTTATGTTATACAGCTAACAAATTTGTCTACCAAATCTTGTTCAGTAGTACTTAAATATTCAATTTAAAACCAAATTCAGTTAACACTTCAAGAATCTCTGTAAAATTGTATATTGATATACATAAAATATAATAACAGCACTGAGTTTTATTACAATTGGACATGTTGAAATTTTGTAAAATTCTGAATTTCACAACAGCATTTTTACCCAATATGCGATGAAATGGCTCCCATTTTGATATATGCATAACAAAGGGTACAAAGTGGGTAGGTCATATGTAGTGCACTGTACAGGAAGAAGGCATTTTATTTCCAGCCATTGTTTATTTAACCTCAGTTGGCAGAGCTGGATAGTTAAAAAACAGATTCAAAACTGCTAGAGAGATAATGTTGAAATTAGCAGAGCCAAATAGGTAGCTGGATAAGGTTAGTCTATATTGCATTTAGGCAGCAAGCCATCTTAGTTATGCTGCTAAAATAAGTTAAAATAAAATATGTATTGTGTAAATACAACTATGCTTACCAATACCTTGAGTTGAAGAAGGGAAAAGACTCTGATCAAATTCAGCTCCACCTTTATTAAGAGACTATGGGACACATGTTAAGACGGTTTTACACTGTGTGATTTTAGCTGTCTTTGAGGTTACTACTTGTCACACTATGAGTTATGAGGTCCCAATAAATTCTTGGCTGAAATCTATGACAGACTATGTGATAATATGTTTCTTCATGTCTGATTATATACTATATGGCCAAAAGTATGTGGACACCTGACCATCACATCCACATGTGGGTCTTCCCCAAACTGTTGCACATGATTGTCTACAATGTCTTTGTATGTTGTAGCAGGACAATCTCTCTTCTCTGGGACTAAGAGGCCCAAACCTGTTCCACAATGCCTCTGGACACAATGTGAGGATCATGAAGTCATGGTTTGCCAAGGTTAGAGCTGAAGAACTCCACTGTCCTGCACAGAGCCCTGAGCTCAACCCCAATAAACACCTTTGGGATTAACTGGAACACTGACTGCACTCCAGGTCTCCTCATCCAACATCAGTGCTTGACCTCACTAAAACTCTTGTGGCTAAATGAGCAAATCTCCACAGCCGTGAGCTATTATAGCTATATCTACTATAGCTATGATCTAGCCAAAATCTAATGAAAGACTGTGCAGAACAGTGGAGGTTATTATAACAGTAAAGGGGACTAAATCTGGTGTGGGTTGTTCAACAAGCACATATAGGTGTGATTGGTCAGGTGTCCTCATACTTTTGGGTATATAGAGTACAATGAAGATCCGCTAATAAGAGACCTACAGTTAAAGAAAATAATTGTGTTCGGCTTATATCGTCAACATTCTACTTACATCACCAGCTTGATCTGGGCTCATGCTGAAAAACAGCTCACAAAATTTATTTTCCCTGTCCATTAGAATGTTTTGTTAACATGCTGCCATCGTCGCTTCTGCGTTTAGGATTAACATTATCCTATGCCCTCGTCCTTTTTGTGGCTTTTGGACAAATGTCATGGAAAAGCTCATACCATGAGATTTTAATAAAAAATATTCTATATATGAGTTCTTCACATTATACATTCTAACACTTCCTAACACTATCCGATGATCAAAGAATTGTTTTGTGATGTGTGATTTTTGTCTGCACCAGCAAAGTCGGCCCAAAAATTGTACAGTGTAAAGCCAGCTTTACTCACTTAAACGTGCTGAAGATGGATTTCCAGAAAGCTACCAGTAAACAAATGTAAATATTTTTAAATGGTTCAGAGAGTTCTAGATAATGTAGAGAATGGGTAGATGTACTTACCCAAACATGACTTGTAAAGACCTGTTTTGTTTCATCTGCTTTAGTCTGCTATTATATAGCCTGGCCTGTAAAGGGACTTCAACCCCACCCCAATCCATCCACCTACACCCCTCACATCTGTCATACAGCTGTTACACAGTTTCAGCTTCTTTACATTGGGCTTCGTAATAGCCCTCTCCCCTCGCTCATTCTCTTGCCATGCTAATTAGGAATTCTGCACTCGGACCATATCAGATTCAGCAGCATGCACTACATTACTGCTCATTCTCTGGGTGGACGCAGGGAAGCCCTGACCCCACGGAGCTGCCTGTGATTGATTATGATCAGCCCTGCATGGCAGAACGAGGCGTCGAGGACAGGGCTTGGCATCCAGAGCTCAGTCAGAACCATGCACGAGTTCAGTAGAAGCCAGAGAAAGCAGGGATACGGCATTCAGAGAGCACCCCTGTGTCCTCCCACAGCATGGGGGTGCTGTGTCTTACCCAGGCCAGACTCACTCAGGGCGCTGTACCTCTCCCTCAGGGCCAGTGGCGTCAGAGTCCTTCTGCGATCTTCACCACCTGCCATCTGAATTATACAGAGCACAAAATACAGGTTACATGCTGAGAGATGGATCCTATTTGCCTGACACTTTGAGTTTGTTGTTACTAGAAATAGCTCCAGCATATGTCATGGAGGAAAATAACGAGAAGACAACTAGGGTTTTAAAAATGTCTTTTAATTGTTTGTCTACTCACCTTTGTTTGTCAGAAACTGTTACTCAGCAGTTTTGTGACAAGTAATATTTTAGGGAAAATACATGATTTATGAGTAGTTTTGCTCAACTGTGGCAGAAACTGTGTTTGAAAATACCAATTGGCAAATTTTACCGTTGTTCCGACTATCACTAAAATAGTCACAAGAAAAAACAATTTCCACATCAGACGCAGAACAAGTCAACTCAGACTGATGCCACAATTAGAGTCAGTAAAATACAACTTTGTCAAAGCAAAAAATACATGACCATTCATTCATTCATCTTCAGTTGGTGCTTTATTCCAGTCAGGGTCATAATGGATTCAGAGCTAATCCCTGGAAAACTGGACGCGATTCCATCACAGTCCATCACTGCGCACCATGCACATACACATTCACACACTCATTCACATCAAGGGGGCAATTATCTTAACCAGTCTTTCCACTGGCATATTTTTGGGAGCAGGAGTAAACCATATAACCCACAAGAAACATATGGGGAGAACATGCATAAAGTCACACAGACAGAACCGGCTCCCTGAACCTGTGAGGAGACAGCACCACCTTGTTGCCCCAATATGTGACCAGTCAAAAGCAAAAGAGTTAAATAAAAAAAGATCTAAAATCACTCTTTTTGTCCACAAAAATGATCCATATACAATGCAATGAAGCAAGCAATACACCAAGCAGCATGACAAAATATATTTAATATATGGGGCTTTCTATTTAGTCTTATAATTTTAGTTTTTCAAAGAATAAACTGCAACTCTCTTTCTCACTGAGCTGCATCAGTGCTTTAAAGCAATAGTGCTTTAAAGCTATGCGGGCAGGACTTCAGGGTTAATATGTTAGATATCTCAGATGAATTAAATGATGATTAGATTTTATAATGGGTATTGCTTGAGTTTTCAGTTAGTTCAAAGGTGAGTGTATAAGCTAACTGTACAAGTGTTATAAAATGAAATTAAGTGCCTGTCTGCTCTGTAGTCAATGATATTTACTGCCGAACAACTGATTTATTTTGTACAATTAAGAATCAATATACAGACTTCAATCAGTAAATACTGGTTTTATTAATAACCTGAAATAAAAATCAATTAACTTTCCT
>JAQQZR010000011.1:12143479-12157482 GCA_030068235.1 Notoglanidium macrostoma
ATATATTACATAACATATTTCTATTTGGACAACCAAGTTAATTGATTTGTTTTTTAAGTATTTATATATATATATGTGTATATATATATATATATATATATATATATATATATAAAGAATATTAAGTACATGATGAATGAAAGTTATTAAATGGTGATACATTATCCACCCTGTACTTTTGTCTGTCAATGAAATGCAAAATACTTTTGCTCTTTATGGATAAAGTGCTTAGATTAACTAATTCTGGAATTTTTCCTGAATTATTAACTTACTTGCAATTCAAAATCAGGCAAGTCCTTATGGTTGGTTTATTTTGAAAAGAATATAAGGTAATATTTCCTAGATCACTAATTTTTGTTTTTCAGATATGCAGCTAAGCAACACTAAGAAAACAGATAAAAGCTGCTTTCCATTTATTTTTACTGACCAGCCTGGGGCTCATGAACCACAGGTTGAAGTTTGCCCACATAAATTCAGCGTAAAGCAAATATAACCACTACTAAAAGCAAATGAGCATCTTTCATGTCCCAGTTAGTGAATCTTATTCACAGTTGCTTTAGCTCAAAAAACAGAAAAGAGTAGATTTCAGGTGTTTCCCTTAACACCACAGCAATGGGTCAAAACTCATAAACTCATAAACTCTATTTCTGATCATAAATGTTTGGCAGATCTGATTACAAGAGTGGCCACAGAGGAGTTCAGTAAGATAATCTGTCAGGAATAAGTTAAATGTCTGAGAAATGACTTCTAGTTTTTGTCTTGTATGGATCTCAAAATAGTATCAGGTATTTTTCTGGGGCTAAGCTAACAGGACCACCTATCGCTAAATAGCAATGGCTTGCAAGTTATAAGCTAGGAAGTTTATAACACACCCAGCTATATAAGCTATGAAGACAAGTTTAGTTAGCTCATTCATTTTAAACATGAAATAACTGCTTGCAATTTACAGGTATCTACAAGGCAGCTATAGTATAGTATAGTATGTAGTAATACCTAGTATTACGAGTATTACATAATGCCTAGTAACTATAACCATGTTTGGAGCTGCAGTTCGGCCACAGGGTTATGGGGGTCATGGGGATTGCTTATTCTGAGAAGAATTCCTGCAATGCTGCCCATAAATTTGGACAACATAACAATTTCAGAGCGCAACAAGGACACAAATGCTGGCCCCAAAGACATACTCTGTTGAAAATAGTACCATAATCAAAGAAACAGTACCTTAACGCAAGGAGGCATGGTAATGTTGAGGTTGCACAGCACGTGCTGTGTATCCTCATATTTGGTGGACTTGCGGAGGAAAGATAGGAACCCTGTTGACTCCTTGTTGCTGTCTCTCACCTGAGAAGCCAAGACAGGAGGACAGGGGGAGGAATAGATGGAGAGAGAGAGCCAGAGCCACAAAAAGGGAAGGTAGAGATGTCATAGATGACAAAAGAGTGAAATAATGTGACAGAAAGAGAGAGAGAGAGAGAGAGAGAGAGAGAGAGAGAGAGAGAGAGAGAGAGAGAAAGAGAGGTAAAGAGCATTAGACAGGTCAGCCGCCCAGGGATGACTCATACAGGTAGACAGGGACAGGGGACGGGGAAGGAATGGAAGCAGTCCGTAGGCAGGCGAGAGAGAGAGATTTACCTTCACATTTACCTTGTCGTCTGTGTGATCAGACAGTAAGAGAATAACCGTGAGAGAGAAAGAGAGAGACAGTAAGACAGACATACCGACAAGCAGGCAGAAAGGTAGGCAAGCAGGCAAGGCAAGACAACGTTTACAGCTACACCATGGTCACTGAAATTACCACAAGAAGCCACAATAACGGACAGAAATGGACAGGGATTGTTACACGGAATGAAGCTGGAAAGAAGGATAAGGCTGGTGGATGAAGAGGGTCACGATAATAGATGATTGTAAGAGATAAATAAAAGTGTGCACTCAAAATGAATGAAAATGGTAATTCATTCATAATAGACACAAGATATGCTGTTGGGATACACTAACGACCTTTCTGACACAGAGAAAGACAGATAAACAGACCTTTACAGAGACGGGCAGTCGGTTGTCTCTGAAGGCCTGAAAGCTGAATGTTCGAGGCTGCTGCGTGGCCTTCCTCACTGGCACGAGGTTTCCGGAGCATTCCAAATGCAGTGGCATCCCCTCCATTACCTGTCAGAAGATAAACAGAAATAAAAAAAATAGTGAACAGAGTGTAGTGTGAGTCAATGAGTCAGAGACTAAGTGTGAGTCACCAATCTAATATACATAAACACACACAAACACTGCCAACAGACAAATATGATTCATGTAATTCATCCTGGAATTACATAGCCATTTATTATATTAGCTTTTGACACTCATTATACTAAAAAGATTTGTTTATATTTTCTATATTATATTATATTTTATATTGTGTTCATTTTCATTGTGTTTCATTTTACACATATACTTTGGACACTTTATTAAAGAGCCTGGAGTAAAATTTTATAGTTTCACTGTCCTATATGTTTGTAAGTAATAAAACACTAAAAGGTCTGCTATTATAGAAAAATAATCAACGATATCCACATTGTGTGTAAAGTAGGTCTTGGTTTTTATTTTGTCATGTTTTATGGAGCTCACTAATGAAAACTGCATGCTACATTGTTCTATATAATGACTGTAAGTTAATATGGCACATTTTCTCCTCTACACCAAAAAACATGGCAGAAGGAATTAGTATTAGTCAGTAAATAGGCCATGTGCATTATAAATATGACTAAAGCCCTGAGCACTTTTCCAATCCCACACAGAGCTGACCTCTATGTCTCGGCTTCGTGCCACCTCGGTGAAGTTCTCGTGCAGCTCCAGGGTTTTGTCCATTTTGTCGTCGGTCATGCAGTAGCAGCGCAGGCGGCCTTCACGCGCCTCATTCATTTTAGCAAACACCACAAACTTGGCCATGTAGGGCACAGCTGTCAGCTCACGGTACAGCAGGTTGGCAAAGGTCACAGCCTCTGCTGTCCGCGGACAGTCAGCGAGCCAGAACCTGCAGCAGAGCGGAGGCAAGAGGATAAGGAGTTCTGAGCTTCCAGAACATTCAGCTCCAGCAAAAGATTCTTCTTTTTCTTAATAAAAATAGCAGATGAGCTAGCCGATATATGAATTTGGAAGGACTGACAGTTCCACGGGTCTTTTGAACTTTCTCATTTTAACTGACCCCTTGGAAGCCCTGCTCCCTTCCCCATTGCACATTAGTAATCTTTCAGTGAGTGCTCGTGCATTAACTTGATTTTCTTGCTTACACGATACATGATTTGTAAAAAAACACACAAGCAAACAAAAACTAATGTAGTGAAAATGTACAAATTTACTGTAATTAGTAAATTTAATGAAAATGTAATTAATTAAATTTTATGAAATTTTATGAAATTTTATGAAAATGAATAAAGAAAATGTACTAATTTACTAATGTACTGAAAATGTAGTGTTTTTAATTGACCCTCAGCAGGACTACACATTATTCCTCTTCATTGTTGGCAGTTCTGTCTTTATTTCTATGCCTTTGGTCAAGTATTGAGGTCTCCAGTATTTGTATCTACAGACTGGTTGTATTTGCTGTAAAATGTTTAGATGATCTAGTGTCAGTGTTTCTAAATGAATCTCACCTTGCTGACACATTGGTGGTGAAGTTGGCACAGTTATTGGAGTACATGAGTTTGGTGGTGCCGGTGATATCCTCCCACTGAGCTGGGGCTGTACCACCTGCAGAAGGGGTTCACAGCGTTTTCACAACCAACACCATCTGGAATCACTGTGCACAAGCTATCTTTATCCCTGAACCCTTTTCCAGGCTGGATGGCAGTCTGTTTCAGCCTCATCCAAAGCCTTGGCAGGGTGTATATCAAAGCTGGCTAAGGCTGATACAGACTGGAATACAAACTAATCTTCCTTTCATACATGCGCAAATCCTTTTAACACAGAGCATAACATGGAAACATATGTCAAACCCCGGACTGTACCAATGACACTGCAGAGGAGGCGCAGGCTGGTGGTGTCCCCTTCACCAGCATCACGTGGACTCTCCCTCCAGGAGGGGGGCAGGGGGATGCGCAGTCCGATGGGCCGATGAAACTTGCGTCTGCGTGGCTCCACCGTCACCACAGGGCTGAACGTGGCCTGGTTCCCTAAGTGCCGAGTCAGCAGCTCGTCTGGGATGGGCTGAGCCTGGAGAGTAGAAGAGAGAAGAGAAGATGAGAGCAGAAAAAGCCTGAAAGGTCATAAACCTAAAGGTCAGAATTCTTAAATGAAAAATACACCCTGAATGGCCAGCATAGTAATCTTTATAACCACATATGATCTACAATGGTGTACAAGATTTATTTAATAATAAATAATCTTTTCAGTTACACATTTGTCTATTTTCACTTTGGTTAGCAGTAACAAGGTTAACAGGTTCAACTACCTGCAATGTAATTTAGCCTTTGCTCTATCTCTATCTAAACAAAGCAATGCAGTAGTGCTTCAGCCCTTCAGTGTACCAGGTCTCTCAGCTCCTCATCTGTATAATCCAATGATAAAGATTCACACACAATCATGCTCATCCATCCATCCATTATCTATACCGCTTTATCTGTCTGGGTCGCGGGGAAGCTAAAGCCAATCCCAGCATCTTCGGGCAAGAGGCGGGGTACACCCTGGGCAGGTCGCCAGTCCACCACAGGACCAACACAAACAAACAGCCACACATGCTCACATTCACACTATGGGCAATTTAGTGTAGCCAGTTGACCTAATCTGCATGTCTTTGGACTGTTGGAGGAAACCGAAGCACCCGGAGGAAACCCACATATGCACAGGGAGAACATGCAAACTCCACACAGAAAGGCACCCTGGGTGACCCCAGGATCTTCTTGCTGTGAGGCGACAGTGCTAACCACCACACCACACCACCATGCCGCCCCAATAATGCTCATCATCTTGTAAACTGCTAACTAGTGGAGCCAAGTGTTTGTTGTAACTCAGCACACCCGCATATGTTTAGCTGAATTGCATTCTGCGACTTTGAGTCGAGCATTTGCTGTCTCCACTACTTATTCATTGGATTTGATTAGATTATGACATTAAATATCATTGGGAAATGGTAAGTGAGAAAAGAAGCTCTCGCTCTTTTGTTTCTAGGAACTAACCAAGAAACCTGACCATTATCCATTTATGTTTGAGATCGTTGAATTTGTTTTCCTGTTAAACACCACTGTACCTGCATGAGCAAAAATAATCTACACCTGTGATATCTGTGTTGCACACAACTAACATATTCACAGGAATAAGGAAAATACAGCACCAACCAACAAAGTAGCATCAGTATCATTAAACACGTCACAAACATTTCATTATAAATATATTTTATTTACTGTATCAGTGTGAAATTCTCTGAGGCGTGGAAGGGTGAGGCAGGGTAAGATTGGGCATGCCTGCCTTTAATCAAATGTTGCTCCAGGCCATTGTCTGGTGGGTTCCTCAAGGTTTCTTGGATGGTTCTTTAATGGTTTCTTAGTTCCTATTGAGATTTGAGGGCAAACCATTTTAGGTTTCAACATAGAATTTGTAACTTACTTAGTTGAACAAACCAAAGAAGCCCTCAGGGTGCTAGAAATAATGTGGTTCACCTACACTTTTAGACATTAATGGTAAATCTTGACTCCTAAATAGTTACTTCCTTTCAAAAGTCTTAAAGAAGAATCCCTTTAAGAAGGTATGAACTCTTGACTATCATTAGAACCCTTGTACAGTGACCAATCCTAACAATCTTTTTATCTCACCTGCAGGCCCAGTCGCACACGTTTGGTGACTGCTGCCTCAGGAAAGATGGCCTGAACCTGGGGCACCAGTTTACTCATCAGCTGACCACCCTCTGGACCAATCAAATCACTCTCTTGCTGGACACGTGACACCACCGCAAAGTAAAGGGGGAAGTCGGTGGAGATGATTCTGCGAATTCTTTTCTTCTCCAGCTCCTCCTGACTCTCCAGATCTGAACAAGAAAGTCTGGAGATAAGGTCTGCTCTGATACCAGTGATGCACTACACTCAGCATTTCTCTGGTATTCTTATTAATTGGATTTTTTTTAGAGAAACCATTTGTTATGCAGGATTCTGCATATAACCATTATGGATAATCCTGAAATATTCTTTTAGAAGTTAGCTGAATAAGGCTACAGTGGGGATGCATGAGCAAGACTTACCTTCATCCATGCCATTCAGAATAGTCTCCAGGACGTCGTCACTATAGCGGCTACGGTGCTCTTTCCAGACTGATCCATTCTCACTGCGCAGCACCACCAGCTCTCGATCACCCCTTCCCAGTGAAGCAAAGTGAGGGATCTCCACAATCACTGGCCTGAAATGCATAATCCTAAGCATTGCACCTGTGCATATTGTGCAAAACATCTGCATATATGTGGCAATTTATTTATTTTTTACTTCCACCTTTCATACTTGCTAAGGAATAATTATACTTATTACAAAATATAGGCTCACCCAAGGAACTGCATACTTGAGGGCCCCAGGGAAATGATGCGGGAGGCAAGGCCTTCTCCCTCCACCAGGGGAGGAGGGGTAGTGAGTTTTTGTGGTTTGACCAGACGACAAGTAATGCGTGTCGGGGCAGCACAGGTTCGAGGGGGTATGATCACCCGGAGGCCATTGTGTCTGCTGCCACGCATAGACCCACCTCTTGCATCTACCATAAAACTTACCAGAAACCTGTCACCCAGCAATCAATCAATCAATGAACAAATTGGTCTATTCTTCACACCATGGAGCAACATAAAACAACTTGTACAACAAAAAATGTATGATCCAATAAGATAGCATGTATCCACTGACCCAGTGTGGATGGGGCTAGCCACTGGGCTTACGTTGTCTGAGGTTTCTGTGGCAGGACTACTGGGGATTAGAGAGTCCTCATCATATTCCTTAGGCAAAGGGATAGGAGTGTGCTGCAGACACAGGACAACATGCATCATATACACAGCAATAAAGAAACCATGTACAAGTGTACAAGTAGACCTGGATCAGTCAGACCATCCAGTCCATACATGAACATTTTCTGCCAGTGTCCTCTATTTTTGATCAATGACCCCTAGTCTGTGATGAGTGGAAAATAGCAAACAGCTGGCAATGCTATGACTTTCTCCAAAGTGGCCACACCTACCATTTACGGTATTTTTTAAAATCTTGCAAATGCATGTTTCACAAACTGAGAGTCAGTCAGTTATAGCCGACTACTGGCTAACCCTAAACGGCATGAAATGCACCAAAAATATTTATTGGTAGAAACTTATTTAGGAGCCAAAATCATAATGATTGATCTATTCTATCATTATAACTAGCTATATCAGCTACATTGTGCACAAGGTAATATTAGCCCATAGTAGAATGTGGGTGATTTTCAGATTTGCATCAACCTCTGCCTTCATTCCACCTAGTGAATTTGACAGTAGTAATAGTGTGTTTTACAATGGAAAATTCAATATAGATGTAGCTTACTCATAATTTCCACATTACATATCAGAATGTGAGCCATTACAGACCACCAGAACAATCACAAATGCAAAGACAATGCAGATAAAGAATATAAACAAAAAGTTTTGTGTACCTGTTTTGGATTTTTAAATTGGTTGTTTTTGTGGATGCTCTTCTGGCAAAGATCAATGATGAGGTACCATATGGTATTTGTCATTTATGGTCAGTGCAAAACACTAGTGTTTGATTTGAGAAAGTAATTTCATATATCTCATATAATATAGTGCACTCTGTGCAATTTTGATCTGGTGATAGAAAAAGAAAGTTTCATTTATGATTATTACATTTGGCTCCAGAATTGACACCCTGGGTAAGCAAGATATGTAAACAATATTTGGAAGAACAATTATTTGAGGTTACTTAATCTAAGACTGAAAATGTGAGAGAAATCTAATCTTTGATTGCAAATGTAAAAAGGAAATTTTCATTCACCATCATTTATCCAGACTCGTTAGAGATCTGGCAACATTGGGACAAGGCGTGATAATTCACCCCAGTCCATAGTAAGACACCATTAACATATAGTATATGCACATACTTATGTATAGTACATACACACACTCACACTCAGACCTTGGGGCAATCTTGTAGACCCAATCTCTCTACTTGCATGTTTTTGAATAGTGGAAGGAAACCAGAGAAGGCAAAGGAAACCCATATGAACATGTAAAACTCCACACAGACAGAAATCCCACCTTAACAATATTTAACAGTGAGGATTAGGATATTTTCTGTATAACCATGCATTTTCCACCTTGTGTATTAGTTGCCAAAGAGCTCTCTTTTCAAGCAAGCTCAAGTATCTGGAAAACTCCACATTTGTGATTAGATGGAAGAAAAGACTTTTTTTACCCATCTTTATTAAGGGTGCTCCTAATTTTGGAGCCAACTGTGTGTGTAAATTCCAAAAAAGATTTACAAACCAGTACCTGGTCAAGCATGACAGTTTCTGGAGATACACATGGAATTCTGGGAATAGCAGGTGAGTAGGGTCTAAGAAGAAGTAGAGATGTTACTTTTGTTATTTCTAGTATTGATATGGATTATCTTAGGTGGTAGTGAACATGTGGGTATTTGAATAACTAATATTAAATGTCATAAATTGATCTTAAGCACTTTTAGCTGCTCAGTGGATTTTGACTTAAAGCTTACGTTGTGCCCATCCCACTCTCAAACTCCCGTAGGGATTTCTTTGGTGATAGGAAGTCATCGTCTTGATCCTTCAAGTCATCCAGCTTCAGGTAGCGAGCACCATCCATTCCCAAAAGCTCATCACCTACAAATTAACACAACAGCAGAAGTCAATCTTCTAGAGGAGTGGAGGAAAAGAGGGCAGGAAGAAGACAAAAAATGAGAAGACTGGTGAGAAAGGTGGAGAGAAGTGAGAGCTGTTATTTAAGAAGAGCTCAGTTGTTATTCCAGCATTCACCACTCGCCATCTTTCAGACAAAAGCATACATTCAAGCAATGGAGTCATACACACAAAGAACCAATGAAAAACATGGTGAAAATCAAGACGCTGCATTCAAGGGAGATTAGTTCCTGCTAGAGTGGTTTAAACATGGGGATCCATGAGAATGAGAATACAGCCACTTTGTCTGTTCAATTCCTAGGAGCATTCTGTTGAGTCAAATGAAGACCATTAGTCAATTAGGCATTATACGTTCATTAGTTAATTTACTGTGAGTCCTGTAGTGGTGGGATAAGAGGCAAATTTTGAGTGATGGTCCCTCAAACAGGTGTTAGTGCTGACAAAGAAAAAAGCAAGTCATGACCACATAGCGATGAGGAGCCCAAACTGGTGTAACACCGAGCCATAGATCCCAAAATTGAGCAGCTAAAACTCAGCATCAGACAGAATGAGAGTGCTCGAGATGCAGTCACATGACATCACGAACCACCGACAACTGGACAATCAAGGCAGAGACAGTTAGACAATCCTACCTAATGTTAGCTGTGCAGCTCCTGGAGAAGAGATGGAAACAGCATGGTTCAGAGTAGATCATTAGCATAGAATATCCTAGTTTTTAATGTTAAGTATAAAATTCCACTGCATTTGCTGGCTGCATTTTTAATAATAGTCTTCTCAGACAGCAAATGAGAGATGGTCCAGTGCTTGTGTGGTGGTCATACGGATTCCATCTGCCAAGATGGTCTGGATGTTGAAAAAATACCTTTCTATTTACACTTACTCTAATTTGCTCACATAAAGTTCCAATGTTAAATCATTAAAATTGATCAACTACATACAAATGCTCCCAAGTCTGTCTCCATTTTTTGAGTATTATCATTAGCACAAACATAAAAAGATAGCATTCCATCAAGTGTTTGTCATTGTATAGTTAAACATAAATGTGTAACACCTTTTGGAAAACTCTTCATATGGTGACATTTTCTACTGTATGAAGCTTTGAAATTCACAGGTTTTCCAGAACTGAAATGTATTTCTCTGGGCTAAATTTGGCCCAGAGTCCAGATGCAGTTTGTAAAAAGTCTGATTCACAATAATGGCAATGACTATAGGTACATAGATTATTTATCTCAGGCTCCTGTTTACATAATATGTTTAAGGTTCATAAATGAGCTCCACCTTGAGCCAGAACAAGACTACTCATCTCCACCCATTCCACAATCAGACAACCCACAAAGACATGCTGAGTTCAGAGCAGGTGGAGTCTGTGATTGTCATGCCTTCATTGAAATTGAAATTTATTTTGAAGGGAAAAGAGGGATCTAACTTATTTCACCTTTAGCTAATTTCAGAATCCTCCTTTAAATGTTGTTGGTTACAGCTGGGCCATTTTTGGCTTACAGTTATACTATGATGCACTTCCATAAAGGACCCTTGTGTGTCCAAAGCAGGGGTCTTCAGTCTTATCTGCAAAGGGTCAGTGTGGCTGCAAATAGGAGGAACACTTGATTGTTGATTGGAGACCGAGATGAACTGATTAAACAAATGACATCTGATTGAGGACCCCTGCCCCAAAGGGACCCAGGCTTTAGAATAGGGCTCTTCAATCTTATACAGAAAGGGCTGGTGTGGCTGCAGGCTTTCATTTACAACCAAGAACACTCTGAAAACATGGCTGACACCAACAGGCCCTCAGATGATGCAATGGACTACAAGTTCCAAGAGCATATGCATACAGACAACATGGCTGACATTCTCCAGTGTTCAGTGTCACCTGATTTCTGGACCTGCAGCAGGTGCTTCCAATCTCACACACACACACACACACACACACACACACACACACACACACACACACACACACACACACCTTTTAAGCTTCTCAACTCACTGTTTGCTTCGTGCTTAGTCTAGCTGCTTTGTGTGTCTGCTCTTGCCAAACCCTTTCACTGTTGTTTGCTATCCTGGTATTTTGTCCCTGTTTCTGTGTATTTGGATTTTTGACACTGTTTTTGCCTATTCTATGTGGTTTGCTCATCGACTGATCTCTTGCCTGTTTTTGACCCTGATTTCTGCCTGCTGATTCTGATACCTCTGCTTGGATTGTTTTAATAAACTCAGAAACTGCACATGCATCCTGCCTGGCCTGGATTTCCTGACAGGATGCTTCACCTCAACATGGACGCAGAAGACTTGGCCACCCTCCATGATTCTCTCTCTGCTCAAGGCCGCATTCTCGAGGACCAAGATAGGCAACAACAGGAAGTGACTTCCCAGGTTCAACAACTCCACCAGCCTAACTCAACTAGCGAATCAGCTCAAAGAACCTGATGCTCCATGAGCCTCTGTGAGACCACTGCTCACCAAATTCTCCAGAGAACCAGCACAATGTTGAGGCTTCTTGCTGCAGTGTCAACTGTGCTTGCCGCACAGGAGGAGTTAACCAATCAACAGGATAACCTTGTTCCTGAGCCTCCTCACTGGAAGGGCACTAACCTGGGCCATGGCAGTCTGGGAGAGAGGCAGTTAGTCCATATCTTCAAATGAATGCTTTATCAGCCTCTTCTGCTGTGTCTTTGCCCATGCACCAGAGCGAAAGGAGGTAGGTCAGTGAGAGACTTATCTGTGCAACAAGGTCAGAGATGAGCCATAGATTGAGTTCTGCATGCTAACAGCTGAAAGTGGCTGGAATGAGTCTGCACTCGAAGCAGTATTCCATCAATAGCTTGCAGAGACAATGAGTCTTCTCTGGACACTCTTATTGATCTGGCCATCTGTCTAGAGAACATGCTTACCGACCTATGACCTAGATCACCTCTTATAGAAGACCTGCAATCTGAGCCCATGCACTAGGGAACTAGGGAACACCTGTCTGTCACCAGCATGGAGAAAGAAAGAGGGGTTTTGTATCGTTCTGCGCTGCTCCTGATCATACCATAACTGAGTGCACCATCCGAACTACTAGCCGGACCAAACAGACTTCCAAAGGGGTTCTCACCTCAAGCAAAACCCCTATGATGAGTACGTCATCTTATGTCTTCCTACCTCCATTTGTTATACCAGTGCAGATCAAACATTCAGACAAGGTTTTCTCTCTTGCAGCCATGATCAACTCCAGATTATCAGGAAACTTCATTGACCATGCGACAGCCCTCAAACTCTGTCTGCTTCTCCTCCACCTGAATAATCCTCCTCTCATTCACACCATCCACAGCAGTCTCACCAGTGAGGGCATTATCCATTTCTTCTCTGCACCAATGACCCTATGAATCAGTTGGCTTCCTGAGGAATCAACCTCATTCCTGATCACAGATACCCCTTGACATCCCATTATTCTCAAAATACCCTGGCTGCACCTCCTCAACCTTCAAATTTCCTGGTCCCAGTGAGAAATCATGAAATGGTTCAATTTTTGTCATCTGAAATGCTTTCCAAGCCCACACTTATTACTCTCGTCCACCTCCATTGAAAGTCCAGAAACTTAAATTCCAGTTCAAATTCCTCAGGAATATCACGAGTTTCTCAATGTGTTCAGCAAAAACAAAGTCAATGGCCTGCCTCTACATAGACCCTATGACTGTGATATCGCCCTACTCTCTGGAACCACACCTCTGCGTGGCTGAATCTACACAGTGTCACGCATTGAGCAGCAGGCCATGTATTAATACATACAAGTAGCCCTCCAACAAGGGTCCATTGTCTTGTCCATGTCCCCTGCATCTGATGGCTGCTTCTTTGTGGGGAAGAAAGGGGGTGGCCTAAGACCATGTATTGGCTACCAGGAGTTGAACAACATCAAGGTCAAATACCCTTAATCCATTTCCCTTAGTGCCAGCAGTTCTAGAACAACTTCAAGTGGCACATATCTTCACCAAGCTGGATCAGATTAGAGCTGGTGATGAATGGAAAATGATATTCAGCACAACATCTGTGCACTATGAGTACCAAATCATGCCATATGCACTATTACTATCAATTTTCCAGTGCTTTATAAATGGTTCAAGGAGAGATGCTCAGCAGATGTGTCATCACCTATATTGACATTTTAATTTATTTCCCTTTCCCAGACATATATGTTAACCATGTAAAACAGGTTCTAACTGAGCTATGTGAGCATGTGTATGTGAAAGTGGAAATATTTTTCATGTAACCAGTCACTTTACTGGGATATGTAATCAACCAAGAAGGTGTGCTCATAGATACCTGTAAAGTCAATGCAGTCAAGAATTGGCCAGTATCAAAAACAGTTAAGGAGCTACAACGTTTTATAGGATTCAAACATCTATTGCTGTTTCATAAGAAACTTATGCATTATTAAGCATTATTGTAGCCTGTCTCACAGCACTTCTTAAGAAAGGAGCCAAGAAATTGTAATGGAATCAGTCTGTCAAGGAAGCATTCACAAAATTAGTCAGCCTTAACATCAGCACCCATTCTTAGACACCCTGACCCAGAAAAACAGTTCGTCGTGGAGGTGGATCCATTGCACACTGGAGTAGGAGCTATATTATCCCAATGCTTCAGGGACAAACCCAAACTACACCCCATAGCCTTCTTTACTCACAAGCTCACTTCTGCAGAATGGAATTATGATGTTGGAGATCATGAGCTTCTCACTGTGAAACTGGTGTTTGAGGAATGGAGACACTGTGTTGAATGGGCTCTTCATCCATTCATCGTGCTAACAAACCACAAGAATCTGGAATATCTACGAACTTCTAAATGTCTCAATCCACATCAAGCCAGATGAGCGCTCTTCTCCAGATTCTCGTTCACACAGTCTTACCGCCTCGGATCCAAAAACGCCAAAGCTGACTGCTTACAAATGCACTCAGAAAATGATACCAGTGATGAACCACTATCCTAACCTCCTCCTGCTGGGTTAACACCAACGAATGGTAAATAGACTGGGAGATCACTAACACTCTTCCATACCATGTTCCATGTCCACCTGAATGCACCTACAGTGCATCCGGAAAGTATTCACAGCGCATCACTTTTTCCACATTTTGTTATGTTACAGCCTTATTCCAAAA
>JAQQZR010000011.1:12157582-12169409 GCA_030068235.1 Notoglanidium macrostoma
TAAATTTGCAAAAATCTCAAGTAAACTTTTTTCACGTTGTCATTATGGGGTGTTGCGTGTAGAATTCTGAGGAAAAAGATTAATTTAACCCATTTTGGAATAAGTCTGTAACATAAGAAAATGTGGAAAAAGTGATGCGCTGTGAATACTTTCCGGATGCACTGTATGCTCCTCCCTGTCTCCAGGGGAGACATGGGTTCTCAATACTCCTGCCTCTGGTCATCCAGGAACACACTTAACCCTCCAGTTCCTCAGTGAGAAATATTGGTGGCCAAACATGCAGCACGATATCAACCAGTATGTGGCATGGTTTTCCACATGTGTTAGTCAATGTGCCATGTACCTTCCAGTCTGGCAAGCTCATGCCACTTCCTACACCCCAGCTCCCATGGTCCCACCTCACAGTAGACTTTGTCACTGATCTCCCTGAATCAGCTGACAACATAGTAAATCTCTTCATTATAGACTGATTCTCCAAGGCACTGAGGCTAATCCCCCTTCCGGCATTACCCGAAACATTCGAACTAACAGAATTGTTATTCAATAATGTGTTCTATTACTTTGGTATACCAGAGGATATAATTAGTGATAGAGGATCTCAATTTACTTCTCGACTATGGGCTGGATTCATGGAGAAGCTAGGTGTGACCGTGAGTCTCACTTCAGGTTATCCTCAGTTGAATGGCTAGGTGGAACTAGTAAATCAGAAGATTGGAAAGTTTCTAAGGACATATTGTTCAGAAAACCAAAGTGAATGGTCTCGGTTCCTCCCCTGGGCGGAATATGCACAGAACTCCCTTCGTCTCTCCTCCACACAGCTCACCTCATTCCAATGCATCCAAGGATACCAGCCTCCATTCTTCCCATGGATCACCAATCCCACTGAAGCACCTGCAGTCAACGAGTGGTTCAGATGCAGCCAACAGGTGTGGGAGCACACGCATCAGCATCTCAGGCAAGTGGCCAATACCCAGAAGAGCTTCACTGACTGATATACGAGCAAAGGCCCACAATTCAGCCCTGGAGACTGCATGTGGCTCTCAACCTGTGACTTAAGTAGACTACCCGGCTATAGGAAGCTCAACGCCTGCTATGTCTGGCCATTCAAGGTACTCAGCAGAATAAATCCTGTCACGTATTCCATACAGAGAGCTATGTTTACAGTTGCTTATAATGGCATAGCTGCTTATAACAGGTCTCGGTAAGAAATAAAAGTTTTTCACATGAAAACATATTACATGATTTCATCAGTTAAAAGGCTTTCAATATGTAGCAACTTTTTTTTGCTACTTTCACTTTAGTACATTTTCAGCTTGGATTCTTCCGCTTTTAGGTAAGATTTTGATACATTATCTTTACTTTCACTTAAGTATAATTTCTCAGTACATTTTCCACCTCTGAAGAGTGCTTTACAAATAAAATACCGAAATCACTTTGTGATACCCTGTACAAAGCCTGTACATTTTATTTTGTGCAATAAATTAATTGCATAATAAAATGAGAATGTTCTGCACTTTTATAAAATAGATTTAGTGTAGATAGTTACTTTTTCTAGTAGCTTCAGGTGTAACAATTGTATGAAAAGCATTGTTTTTCTTCTGAACCTTAGCTAAATTATGAGCAGCTTGTAGCTAAAAATTTACAATTGCACAATAGCTTTCCAAACACTGTGCTTTACCACTGTGCTAAAGCAAATTCATGTAAAGCAGCTTTACTCACCCTCATCTTCTGAGACATCCAAGATCTCATCCACCGTTTCTGGGAAACTCATGCGATGCTTATCAGTGGTGATCTGAGAGAAAATAGAGAGTGCTCTAACAAACAATGCAGTAGAAGTGACAAAAGAGGATAAGATCAACAGAGATATGTGGGACTTTTTTTAACATCACAGCAATCACTGAAGAAATGAATAACTTCAAGTAAGCACTCACTACAGACACAGATTCCTCAGTCACCAGCTTGAGTACATCAATAACAGAGATGTAGCCCAGCCGCTTTGCAATGCCCAGGGGCGACGTTCCATTCTGCCACAGAAAACAAACACAGACCGATTAGACAATGTGTGGCCATCTCTGATAACCCATACATTAGCATCAAACCTCACCACATCTCTAAATATTCAAAACATCTCCACTGGCTAAAATGGATCAAATCCCTTTGAACTGATGTTTGATATCAAGTTTTCAAGCTTCTTTTTTTAAATGTAAACCCTGGAACGCTTTATAGACTGAAATTCAAAATATTGTATATCAAGCAGAATTTTCCAAAATCTGACAATGTTTGAAATACAGCATATAGCAAGCTAACAACAATAAGATAATAGCTAAATTGTGGAAAACACTTTTTTTTAATTAATTAATTATTCAAGCACAAATGTAAAAGTGTTATAGGTAACAACGAACAAAATAAAACAAGTCCTTACAGTTGTGATCTCATTGGGCAGGGCTCCATGTTTCAAAAGGAGAGTTACAATGTCTGTATGACCTTGCTGGGCTGCCTGATGAAGTGGTGTATAGCCCACCTAAGAGACAGAGAAATGCAGAGAGAAAGGAAAAAAAACACTTAGTGTGTGAAACTTGAGTCCAGCTTCCAAATGTGTTATCAAACAACTAACAGTCTGAGTACACTACCTAGAACAAGAACCTTTATTAAACTATATTTATCACATTTACCTAATGGCCTAAGCTCAGGTTACTGTGTGTGTCTCCCTGTGTTTGTGTTACCTATGGGTTCCTCACTTTCCTACCACTTCTCAAAAACATGCTGATATGATGAAATGATATGATAAAATGGTGACTCTAAATTGCCCCTAGGTGTCTGATTGTGTGTGTGCATGGTGCCCTGTGATGGAATGGCATCCCACCCAGTGTGAATTCCTGCACTCATGTCTAGAGTTCCCTGGACTGGCTTCCGACTTACTACCATCCTCACCATAAGCATTTACTGAAGATGAATAAATGAATGAATAAATCCTTGACTAATGGAGCTCCAAAAGAGATGATTAATTTTATTTAATACATATGGGTGACATTAAATTATTATTATGATTATGATTATGATTATGTAATGGAGTTATAATGTAGTGCATTGGACTGGATTTGACTTATGGCATAATGCATTGGGAGGGATAAAGTTGTAATGATGTAAAGAATGGAAGGAATTTGGGTTATGATGTTATATACTAGGAGGGGTTTCAGTTATAACACAATGTATTGCAAGCAGGATTGACTAAAGTCTTAATATATTGGGAAGGCTGGTATAAAATCCTGCAGTCACACTGGCCCCTTGCAAATATGACTGATGACAGTAACATACAGGGAAATTGAGATTTCATGTAATGCATTGCAAAAGGTTTGAGTAATCATGTAATGTATTGGAAAGGTTCTGAGTAATATGCATTGGGAGGGGTTGGAAGTATGACATATTGGGTGAGGAGGGGTTTGAGTAGTGATATAATATACTGGAAAGCTTGGTTTATGATGTTATTCATTGAGAAGTGTTTAAGTTATGACATGCATGGGCAAGGGCTTAATCAGTAATCTGGTTTAAATCTGTTTTAAATGTGTCTGCATTTACACCTGATTTTGATGTGTGTCTAGGTTTATGATTAACCAGTCATGATAAAATGCTCTGTAGGTGTGTGTTTAATGAGTTGCTGCAGAAATGCCACATGACTGGATGTTGAGACTTACTCTGGTCTTGCTGTTAACATGTGCCTGCTGCTGTAGAAGGAACTTCACCATCTTTATGTTGCCATAGTGACATGCTACATGTAAGGGTGTGTATCCCATCTGTGACAGAAAGGGAGTAAAAGAAAGATTTGTAAATATAAAAGAAAAGTAAATGGATAACATATGTGTGTGAAAATCAGCACTTTATTAAATAATCATACCAGCCCATCTTGTACCAGCAACCATAACACGATCAAAGTCACAGAGATCACATTTTTCCCAATTCTGATATTTGATGTGAACATTAACTGGAGTTTTTGTTCTGTATCTGAATTTTTGGCATTGCACTGCTCCCACATGATTGGCTGATTAAATAACTGCATGAATGTTCAGGTGTACAGGGGTTCCAAGTGGAGAATGAGTGAAAAAAAAAAAGCTATGCAGACAATTCAGGAAAGGAAAGAATCAAAAGCAGGAATATCAGCCTCAGTCTCTCCAGTGAGGTTGAAAGGTCAATGTCGGATAATATGACAGTGCCTCAGGCTGGGCTTCTATTTTGAGGGTATTGATCAAGAGGTGAGGGAATCCACTGCAGAATGAGGGTCAAAGGTCAAAGCTGAATTACTGCTACTTGCTCATCAACTCCAAGTTTCACTGAGCTTCATTAAAAATTGCACTGACTCAGGGGCACTTTCTCGCAAATGTCATTGCTCACTGGTACAGGTTTGTGAAGACAACACTTTGAAATGCATTGTATGTGTTTGTGCGTGTGTGAGTATGTGAATGTTTACCCTTGAGGCTGCATAGACTGAGGCACCCTGCTTCACCAGCATGTCTGCGATGCCCACATGCCCCTCCTGAGCCACCAGGTGCAGTGGTGTCAAACCACTCTACACACACACACACACAAATACATACAAATATTGCATAACTGCCACAGCAACAGAATACTGACTTGCATTACAATGTACTTGCAAACAAGCAGAATATTCATGCAAATTTTAATTTTAGGCAAGAACTTCTCAATTTTTTTATTTTTATAATCAGTTAAATAATACATTTTTATATTTTGGACATCATATGGGAGAGAGTCCCTTAAAACTTTACACTTATTACTTATTGCATTTTTACTAATCCTATTGGGCCCAGGACCAACTTAAAATGTACCAATAACAATACTGGTAACAGTTCAAGATAGGCACTATGAAAAAACCATATTCTTCAGCAAGTCGTACTCATCACCAAAGGTATTGCCGAGGATGCCTTCACAACCAGTAAGTCTAGTCCTTATTGTTACGAATTTGTCTGCCTCAAATACCCTTAAAATATACAGTAAAACAGAGAAAGTTTTTCAGACATTTGGCCTTGCTGTGACCTTGACTCTGTTTGTATCTATTCCAGAATGTAATCAGTTCATCTGCTTGTTATAATGACAATTCCACATAAATCCTACATTCAACCACTAGCTCATGAGATGTCACACTAAGGTGAATCTAGGACAGACAGAAAAACAACCCAAAATCATATTGCCTCCAACACCTAGTGAGTAAAATAAATTACAATAAAAAACATAAGTGTGTGAATAAGCGATAGAAAAATTGATCTGAAGTGATCAGCATCACTGTGAATAAGTAAATGTCATGGCTAGGTTTAGTTATATACTCACAAACATTTATTATGAACAAATACTGGTTCAGGGCCCCCCTTTGATCTCAAAACAGACTCATTTTTTTGTGTCATTGGTTCCACAAGATGTTGAAAACATTCCATTGAGATTCAGGTTTACACTGACAGGATTGTATGATGCAATTCTGATGATTTTTCAGGTGCACATTCATGCTATGAATACCCTGTTCTACCATATCCAAAGCTCTATTCTCTATTCAAAGTTCTATTGGATTCAGGACCAGTTACTGAGAAGGCCACCAAAGATCACTGAACTCATTGTCATGTTCATGACATCATTTTGAGACTTTTGCTCTGTGACATGGTGTACATGGTGTACATACCCATTAGGAGATGGGCAAATTGTGGCCATGATAACCACAGAGTGGTTATCTGAGTTACTGTAGCCTTTCTTTCAGCTCGAACCAGTCTGGCCATTCTCCGTTGACCTCTCTCATCAACAAGGCATTTCCATCTCCAAAACTGCCACTAACTGGATGTTTTTTTCTTTATAGCACCATTCTCAGTAAGTTGTAGAGACTGTTGTGCATAAAAATCCCAAGAGATCGGCAGTTATAGAAATACTCTAACCAGCCTCTCTGGCACCAGCAATCATGCCACGGCAAAAATCACAGAGATCCTATTTTTTTCCCCATAGTGATGGCTAATGTGAACAGGTTGCTGGCCTGTATATTCACGATTTTATATAGCACTGCTTCTAGATGATTGGCTGATTAAATAACTGCATGAATGAGTAGGTGAAAAGAGGTGTTCCTAATAAAGTGTTCCATTAGTGTAGGCTAATATCTGAATGCAACTTCACAGGAAGCATGGTTTAGGTCATTAATGCCTGTATGATGCTTAACTGTTTTATTAAGCATCAAGGAAAGTTTGAATTATAATTTAAGACTAACAAACAAAATTAAAGCATGAATAAACACTGCTCAAACATAAGCTGAACTTGCTGATCAGACAAATCTAAGAATTTCAGGTTTAACTCAATACTGTAATGAGTATGCTTGATTGACCTGCATAGTTTTAATAAAACCAATCTGGGTGAGACAACACATCTGCCTCATGACTGGTAAGGAGAGATTTAATCAAGATTAGTCCCACACCCTTTATACACTGAAAGGAGAAATTCTGACATCTGAAATTCACCAGTTATTCTAACATTGTACTTCATGTTAACCATTAGTCAGGCCAAGACGGGGTTCTATCTGAAACTGGATTAAACATTTGCACTCTTCAGTGTGGTTTGGTGATGAACTGGATGTGCTGAGACCTTGTTGCCAAGGTTGACGTTGGCCTGTTTGGAAATGAGCAGGGCCACCATGTCAGGTCGTCCCTCCTGAGCGGCCAGGTGGAGTGGCGTGATGCCTTGCAGGGACTCGGAATTGGCGTTTGCTCCGTATTGTAGCAGACAGCTGGCCACCTCCAGCTGGTTCTGCTTAGCAGCAATGTGCAGTGGCGTGTAACCATTCTGAAAGAATGAGAAATGTATTATGATTAAACAGCTGCAGATTTCTGGATTTTGGAATTTCACTGTTCGAATAATTTTTTAGAAAAATTACATATTTTGATGATCTGTTTTACTTTTAGCCACCAAACACAAGTCTATCAAAATGCTTGCTTTCTGATACAAACACACAGTGTAGCACTACTATTAATGTTCACTCTTTGTCTATTTAAATTTACAGACTTGTGTATTTGAATACTAAAGTTTCATATAAGCATCCTTATACTTCATGTAAAGTCAGTGTTACGTCCAGCATGTAGCTGTGTGTATGTGTGCATGTGTATATTACTCTAGCCGTGCTATGTGGAGATCCGCCTTTGCTGACCAGCAGCTTGACTACATCCAGGTTGTTGTGATGGACAGCTACATGTAGAGGGGTTAGTCCATTCTGCGAGGATGAAGGACAGATGCATGTTTTCGTACAAGGTTTATTCACGTGCACTCACACACACACACACAAACAGTGTAGGTTGACTGCATTACCTTTCCTGCTGCATTTGGGTTTGCGCCTCTGTCCAGAAGCAGTTCTGCTACATCCACTTTACCGTATTTACATGCCACATGGAGAGGAGTGAAGCCTTTCTGTTTGACCAAAAGGATGAGAAAATAATAATAAAGAAATGCAAAAAAGAACCCAAAATAATAATAAGGCTAAAGAAAATACAGTGATGGTGACATTACTGTATGTTTAGCAAATTCAGACTTAGATTTAACAGTAACAATAACAAATGATGAATTTTAGCATAAGTATAAGTAATACAAGTAAACAAGTTGAAGGAATACTGCAGAACTTCTCAGTTTAATCCCTATCCACCACATTTGTAGCATATACTATGTAATTACTATGTACAAAAAAATATACATAAAAGATGTTTAAGCCAAACTCGCTTGTAATATAAGTCCAAGAGCAATTTTTTCAGTAAGGATTTATGCTAAACATGTTTAGCTTAAACTGTTTATGTTATTTATAGATCAACACATCATAGGTGGTTTCAGCGTAGATGAATTATGAGGTCTGACATTTCCA
Organism: Notoglanidium macrostoma; assembly: GCA_030068235.1. Lineage (NCBI taxonomy): Eukaryota > Metazoa > Chordata > Actinopteri > Siluriformes > Auchenoglanididae > Notoglanidium > Notoglanidium macrostoma. Next base: position 12,165,465 of record JAQQZR010000011.1, read on the forward strand.
CCAAGAGGCCTGAGTTCTGGAATAAAGGAATTAAGCACAGTATGGCATGGCTTTAATAGGAAAATAATCAAAGTGGATTATTTTCCTATAACAGCCCATCCCAAAATGTTACACCGCATTTGCCAACAGATATTTTCTTACTAATTGAAGAATGGCATATCACACTTTTTATCCTAGTATAATTACATTAATGATGTGGAATGTCTGTGAAACAAATTAGTTTCCATTTTTGCTTACAGTACATTATGACACCCATAAACAGTCATTCTCTCATCAGCCTCTCTTTTTTGTCTCTCTCACTTTTACAGGTATTACTTTGTTGATATCATTTATGGCCTATTAATGCACATGTTAATGGTAATGTTAACAAAATGCAGTAAAGCAATATAGGACTACTCAATAACAGCTAAAATATTGAAATTGCAAATATATTTTACAATGAATTAGCTAATTCAAAAACAAAATGTCACTTCGTAGTTTTGTCATTTCAGTGGATCTTTTAAATGGTCAATATAAACCAGAATAGTCTTTATAGATATAGACAAATGAACAGCTAGACAGATGAACAGCTATGCCACCACAGATAGCAATCCAACCAAACAGTTAATGCATACACAGGAGTTCAATATCTGACATTAGCCAATTAGCTCACTTTAATGCTCTAATATAGCAGTAAATTATGTTGAACTGATCACAATTAACTGTGTAGTTATAATGTGAGTTAAGGGAAAACAATAAAATGAAAATATAATTACATGTAAATCACAAAAACTGAAAGGAAGTGGAGATGTGTGGTCCGTGAATCCATAAGCAGATATGAGCTGGAAAAAAAAGAGCACAGACAGAACCAGGCTGACCTTCGTCATTTTGATTTGCTGGGCATTGCCGTCTAAGAGAATGCGTGTTGTGTGGGCGTGTCCCTCACGGGCAGCAATGTGCAGAGGGGTGTGGCCTGCTGTAGTAGCTGAGTCGGGATTGGCCTTATGTTCTAACAACAGCTTGACCAGCTCTTTATGTCCCATCCGAGCTGCACAGTGCAGTGGCGTCTGATCATCCTGAACAGAAAGAAAGAGGGAGAGAGAAGTTTATAAAACCTGTAGCTGTTCTAAGAGAGTTAACTAATGGTGTTCTTCTGTGTGTTAACCCTTGCATACCTTAGCTTTAGCATCCACCTGGGCTGAGTTTTGCAGCAAGAACTGACCCACCTCACAGTGCCCTGCCCGAGCAGCCATGTGCAATGGAGTCTCCACCTTCTACAAGGACATAAACATTGTGAGGCAATCAATATTAGAGAAATATGTGATTTAAGACATAATGTTAGTTTTTTTTAGTTAGTTGTCACTTGTTTAGTCAAATGCTGTACTGCCCCCACTATTTAGGGTGGTATTGCACCACACAGACATACTGTACAACATTAAAGGGCAACTATGCAGGATTCAACCACCTGAATGCCCATCTCTTACCGCTCCCTTTCCAAGAGTGTAGCATACTTCCAAGTACTTACATTCACACTCATTTGCTTTTCCGTGCTATATAATAAGTATGAGCCCACCTCCATTTCCCAAATTTGGGTTCTCAGACATTATTTCTTCTATTATTTCTTCTTCATGTCTTCCTTTCTTCTTCTTAGTCATCCTTCCTTCGTTCCAGCTTCCTTCTGGATTCCTGCTACCACTTGTAAATATGTGAAACTTGGAAGGCACTCTCTAGAGGTTTGTTCATTCTGGACTACTATAGATAGTGGTGCAAAATGGCAGCTCCATAGAAGAAGACATGCACCCTATGTATGTATAAAGACCTCATTCTAAGCTTACAAAAACACAATGATTCATAGTTCTGAGTAATTATACACTAATGTAAACTCACCTATAAGTATTATAATCTATTTCTGCTGATAAATTGCCCTAAAGCCTATTTAGTGGACCTTTACTTACTAGTACAAATAACATATAAATAAATGAAATATGTTGAACCTGCTAATGATTTAAACCATGGCCAGAGCTCAGGTATAAAAAAACTGTTTGTTAGCTGCTACTTGCAAATCCACTACAAATAATTTGTTATATAATTCAGTAAACAGCACTCTCGTTGTGTTTATCACCATTGTACACTAAATGTCAAGTATGTTGACATTAAAGGGTGTCCTGAGTTCAATGCCTGATAAGGAAGGCCCCTTTTTGGTTAAAATGCTGCCCATTGAGAGCAGGACCTTCAAAGAATATGGCTACTGAAGTAGCTGCAGCAGTTTGCACAAAGACCTTGAAAGATCATATGTATATGTATTTACTAATAAACTGAGACCTGATGATTTCACTCACCACGTTAGATGCATTTGGAGAGGCTCCTCTCTGCAGGAGACACTTTACTATATTGAGGTGCCCCATAAATGCAGCCACATGGAGTGGAGTTAGACCAGACTGAAATGCAAAACAAAAAATAATCTCCACTGGTGCATTGTGTCCTACAAAAGGCCTCTGCAGGTTTTTAGTTCAATGTCAAACAGCATAGAACTACACTAGAAGGTAACATGACTACTGCAAAATTATCTCCGACACATCAGTACAATGTAATATCTTCTAAATTACATTATCCTGGTCTGGATGATGTGCCATTATATCAAATTGATATCTGACCTCAGTCACTGCCTCCAGAGATGCTGAGTGCTTGAGCAGTAAGTCCATGGAGCGCATGTGGTTCTTCTTGCAAGCAATGTGCAGGGGTGTGAAGCCATTCTGAAAAAGTAAGAGATGCAACTTAGATGGGGTCATCAAGGAACTCTTGTTCCTCTTGTCCTCAAGGACTCTAAAGTCCCCACACAGGTATGTATGAGTGAATTGGAGCAAAATGATTTGGCCAAAAGAAACAGGAAATACATAGCACAACTTACCAGGGCACGAGCATTGGCCTTGGCCCCCTTGTCCAGCAGCACCTTGGCCATGCGGTGGTGACCACAGTGTGCTGCTACATGCAATGGCGTCAGGTGGTCCAGAGTGATATCGTCTATCTCAGCATTGTATTGCAGAAGCTGGCGGACACAGTCCATGTGATCACCTTGTGCTGCCATGTGGATGGGAGACAAGCCGTTCTGCATGATGACAATACAGACAGGTCAGATCAGTGGAGCACAAGTACTATGATACTATCACCTTCTCAAATGCAGAAGAAGCCTAATCTATCAGGTGAGATTTCTGCATTCGTGGCTACAGTATTTTTATGAGGACAATGCCTGCAAATATTGTCCTAAAGACAGGATGAACGCTCCTTTAGCATGAGCTGTCTAAACTGTTGTCTCTGGTAATTGCACAAAAGTTACAGATATGTTCATTAGAGATGAGATAGAAAAACTCTGATACCAACACCATAATGGCTATAATTCATTCAGATCCAGAAACTATCCTGTGAACACTGGATCCAAGGCAGGAATATACACACACAATGCAGAGTCAGTCCATCACAGGGCACCATTCACACACATTTACTCCCAGGAGCAATTTAGCATAGCTAATCCAACTACTTGCATATTTTTTCATGGAGCTGGTAGGAACCCAGAGGAAACCTGCAGAGATATTGAGGAACTTGCGGAACACAGAAACCAGGGCTCAGGATTGAATCAGCAACGCTGGAGTTGTGAGGCACCAACTGTATGACCATTTCCATCCTTAATGCCTATAATGACATGCTAAAAGTGGCTTGCTCTTATGAAACTTATAAGATATACCTAATAGAACAGGATATACCGTAAGTGGTTAGTGATGAATCTGCACATATATATTCATGTATGTATATGTTTATATATGTTTATTGCTGAAGGCATGTTCGGAGAAATTTCTTCTGTGCAGAAAATTTGCTGTATACTTGATGAAGTGAAAACAGAACATGATGCACATAAATGTTCAGGGGAAAAAAAATAATATATATATATATATATATATATATATATATATA
>JAQQZR010000011.1:12173641-12186135 GCA_030068235.1 Notoglanidium macrostoma
AGAGAGAGAGAGAGAGAGAGATGCAACCTTCAGTAAGGAGAACCTGATAACGATTCACTGAGTCACCTTAGTTTTGGCCTGGATGGGCGCTCCTTGGTCCAGGAGGATCTCGATGACCCGCACATGGCCATTCCTGGCAGCACAGTGCAGAGGGGTCAGCTCATCCTGACAGGAAAAGAAAAAAAGACTGGTGAGTTATATATATATATATATATATATATATATATATAGCCATATGCTGCAGATCTCCTTTACAGTTACAGTTCTACTTTGTGTGTAAACCCTTTGACAGTACAGTCTCAGAAGATTTCATGGCAAAGAAAAATGTGCACTTAATTAATCATCCAAATGCACCACTTGGCATTTGAATCCCAGCTTGAACCATACATATAAAATACCTGATTTATTCCCAGGAGGCCATAAATAGGCCATCCTCTGTAAGCAAGACATAAATAACCCAGCAGTCTACTTTGCAGAAATTTCATACTGTATCTGATAAAAGAACCCTCTGCAAGACTGCCATTGTTGGCAGCATAAGCAAAAAGGGGCAAATAGATACTGTACCTTTGTCCTGGCATCTATCTGTGCTCCTCTGTCCAAGAGAAGTCGAACCATAATTACGTTGCCCCTTCGGGCAGCTATATGCAAGGGAGTGATGCCATTCTGAGATCAGGAATGCAAAGGACAAAAGAAGATTCATTTAGTCATCACTTAAATCACGTTTAATCCAACAACAGGGTCTGTCAACAGAGAACAGGCATTTTTCTGAGTTATACAAAAATAAAAAATAAAAGTGCTTCTTAGAGAAGAATGTGGACATGTCCTTTATACATATATAATATAAAGAAGAAAGTCATTGGAATTCATTTATCCATTTATCATTCATAAATCCTCTCATGTTAGCTCATTAGCTAGCTAGTTTGTCTAATTCCATCAGGTTAGCTCATGTTATAAACTTTTGAACTATGAATATGACTACAAATTGTGTACTGCACAGTAAAAGGTATAAAAGCCATTACATCAGTGTGAAATGCATTCCTAAACCCTATTTAATTTGATTTCAGCCATAGATTTTGTTAGTCAATATCTTGTTAAATCTTTGTTATTTTTGTTAGCTAAAATGATCTCACTGGATTTTTAAGAGGATTACTGATAAATGTCTAAGAGCATATTGATAAATGTTTATAATCTTCACTGTTTATAATCTTCACATTTCTAAGATTTTATTCATATTTCAAAATACTTATAGTTTCCTACTAATGTTAGCTGCCAAATCATGCACCAAGTTTGAGGAAATGTCTAACATCTAAACAGGATTTCTGAGAGGATATAGAAGTTACATTCAGAAATCACTGCAGTTACATGGCTCACATGAAATGATATGACAAGACTTAGGAGAAGACTATAGTCATATAAATGTTTATGATACTTTTATATATTTACTAATTAGTCAGCTTAGATGAGCCAAGGTAATTAATGCTAAAGCTAAGTGATTTAACAGGATATCTGAGAGAAGTCATTCATAAATGATTATAATTTTTGTTGCCGAGGCAAGTCTAATATTACCTAAGTTGTCATGATTTCTGAGATTATTTTGACATACATAATTATAAATAATGAATTTTCTTCATTAGTCACCTAGTTACCATTAGCTATCTTATATTCATTGACAGTGTTAGCTGGCTAACATGTCATCATGGGAAGATTTTCTATAATGGGAGATAAGGCAGTGGTTGGCCTCTTGATTTTTAAAATCAGAGTAAATAAACAGTCAAATGAGAGAAGGAGAAAAAAGCACCAACCTTTGGCGTGAAGTTTACATTGGCTCCCCTGTTTAACAACAGCTGTGCAACACTCAGATTCTCATAATGTGCTGCAATGTGGAGTGGGGTAAAGCCAGTCTACAGGGATGAGGATGAGGGAAAGGAAATAGGCAGATATAGAATATAAAAAGGGCATAAATACTGTAACACTAGAACTTTATCAGATCCGGCTAAGGATGAATATCAAATGATACTGTTTCCTAAATGAATGTGTCAGCAACTGTGATCAACGTACACCTGTTTAGAGGATCTTGATCAAGGTCATAGTTTTTTATTGCCAAGCTCTCAAACTGTCAAATGCCTGCAAGTGGATACATACACAGACTAAGGCTACCTTGCTAAGAACGTCTGGGTTGGGGTCATTCTGTAACAGCACAGCTGCAGTGCGTGTGTCATCATTGCGGGCGGCTATGTGGAGAGCGGGCAGGCGCACTTTTCCCTTAGTGCCGTAGTTAATGAGAAGAGCCACCACGTTCTCATGACCTTGCTGAAGAGCCACAGCCAGTGGTGTGAAGCCATCCTGGTACAGGGAAGAGCAAAAAATACAACAGGCATGCATGGAAGGTCATAAGAGAAACTCCAGTGCTGCCAACTCAATTCAGGGAAAAGAAGTTAATGTATGCTTAAAAAGTAGCTAGAATACTCCAGGTAACACCATACACTAATTTGCATATTCACTGAATCATAATGATCTTTTGCATATCAAAGAAATATTTTTGGAAGATACTTGCAGCAGTAGTGAGGAGTCAGGAAACAGACACAAAGGAAATGTAATGGATGGAATAACTCAGTTTTATTACTTGTAAATACAGTCAAGAATAGATCAAAGAAGTGCACAGGTGGACAAACAAAGGTGATCAGTGATTGGTCATTGCAAAAAATGGTAATTAGTGATTAGTCATTGGGATCAATGGTGATTAGTGATTGACTGTTGGAAACAATATAGACCTGTGATTGGCTGTAAGGAACAATAACGATAAGTGATCTTTGGGAACAATGGTAATCACTGATTTTTCCTTCCAAAGCAAAGGTAATTAGTAACAGGGAACAATGGTGATCAGTCATTGATTGAGATCATTAGCTCACACAAGTACAACTAAGTCAGGTTTTACACATTGGTAGTGAGGCAAGCAAACCTCCTCTCTCAAATTGTTTAACCTGCAGCTGTGATGTGACCTGAAGAGCACCACCAATTCACTGATGTCTGCTCAAAAAGTCACTAGATTTGTCAATTAGTAACTAGTGTTAAGATTACTCTTAAGAAAATAGTAAGTGCTTATTAGCATATTGTGGCATATCTTACCTCAGTAGGGAGGCTCTGATTGGCTCCGTTCTCCAACAGGAACTTCACTACCTCCAAGTGGTTCTCCTGTGCTGCCATGTATAAGGGACTGAAACCTTTCTGGAAGATCAGCATTAGAAAGAAAACAAACATCAGAACCTCATATACTGAGACCAGCCCAGAGTCACGATTAAATTAGTCTGGGACTTTCAGAGACTGACCTGAGACTGGGCATTGACATTGGCACCATAGTGGACTAGCTCGGCAACAACCTTCTCTTGACCAGCCAGTGCAGCAATATGTAGTGCAGTATTCCCTTTCTATGAGCAAGTGAAAAGTGTAGTCATAAAAACATACATCTTCAAACAAAATGCATATGCATTGTAATTACCATATTTCCCGGACAATAAGATGTTTTTCATTGAGCAGTTGTTGGGATTTTACTTGTGTTTACTGCAGGTGTGCTACTACAGCATATATAGTATTTATTAAATAGAACATATTTCCTCATTTTTAGGGTTTTCATGGTAAATGTACTACTTCAGTAGTTACAAAACTTTACTCATTGGTTATTGTTTTTTAGTAACTGTGCTACTCCAGCAATTGTTCCAACTGTGTTTTGTTTTGTTTTGTTTGTTTTTTGTTTTTGGGTAGAAGCGCTACTCTACTTGTAGTAGTTTGCACATTTGTTGGGCATTTTACACTAGATGTGCTATTACATCATTTACAGTAATTACAATTAGGACTTTTTTTACATTGCTGAGACAATTGCTGAACATTGGTTGTAGTTTTTATGGCAAGCATGCCATTCCACTAATTACAATAGTTTGCCCATTTATTAGGGCTCTGCAATAAGAATGCTACTCCAGCAGTGCAATAGTTTGTCTATTTGCTATGGCTTTATGGTAGGCCTGATACTCTAGGAGTTACAGAAGTAAGATTTTTTTATGGTATGTGTGCCAGTCCATCAGTTATTAAAGTTTAGCTGCTTGATGGTGCTTTACAGTAGGCATGTCATTCTACCAGGTACATTAATTTGCCCATTTGTTGGGATTTTTTGTACAGGTATGGTATTGCACCAGTTACAGCCGTTTGCACAGTGGGTAGGGTTTTTATTGAACTGCTCTAGGGGTTTCTTGGCAGATATATTTACTTTAAGACTTACTTTAACAATGGGATATGCATGTCATATATAGTATATTGTAAGGAGTTCTGTAAACTAAAACTACTGTAAATATTACATGTCAGGAAAATAGAGCAATAGTGCATTTTGTTTTACTCATATTGCATACTTCAAATTTATTAACTGAGCAGTGTTAGAATACCTTTGTGGTGCTCTCTAGGTCAATCCCATGATGCAACAGTTCCAGCACCATCTTAACATGACCTTCTTTCGAAGCCAAATGCAACCCGTTAAGTCCATTCTGCCAACAAACAAAAGCATATCTGCTTAATACCTGATTTGTTCACCAAGATGTTTCCCTGCCTCTTCCACAGTGCCATTTAGTCACTATCATTTTAGTCAAAAAAATATTTGGTTGTGGAAGTGATGGTGAGTAAAAAAGTGCTTCTCTTTGAGATGGAAGAGACAGACGGGTGAGCCTATTTATGTATTGAAGGTGCGTAAGGACATTTGACTCCAACAGGTTGTGTGTGTGGTGCTGGCTGACCATAAGGGGGCTCTGCTCTGCTGACTGCACTAGAAGCTCCTAATACTGCAGTGTCACACAGCACAGACAAGGTCCGTACAACAGCTATGACTGCGCGTGTATGTGATCAGGCTATAGTCACACATACTCATCCATTCAACAAACCATGATTGTCAACTATGCCTTTGTGGGTACCAAGGCATGGCCAATTAGTTAGGGGAAGAAGACATATTGTCAATAATTACAGCCATTTCCTCATTACAGCACAGCAATGACATGGTAAACACAGCTGCATGCATACAAACATGAATACACAAATAGGGACACACATAAACAAGCACTGATTTTTTTTTTTTTATTACGGAGTTATTAAAGGCAGTGATAATAAAATGATACATTAATAAATCTTATTGCTTAATTTGTGTTGTGCCACCTGAAAAATTACTGCTTAATGTGATAAATGCTCCAATATAGCTTCAGTTCTTAATGTTTTCATGAGCAAATCAGCATTTCATTCCATGATGCAAAATTGTAGCAAAGCAGTTATACACATGCAGGTTGGCATGACACTGGGACACCTGCTCCTACCTGATTGGCTGTATTGATGTCTATCCCATTTTTGATGTGGTCCAGAGCCTTGTCCAGATTACCTGAGCGTGCTGCACGCAGAAAACTGGTCGCCGAATCTGCCTGAGGGAGAGAAACAGAGGAAATAAGTGGGAAAAAGAACAAAACACATTGTTGTTAACATACCAGCAGAGTCAAGAAAGGTAAAAAAAAAAATAATTTCACAATGAAAACAGAGTTTCAAAATCAAATCCATTCTTTGTATTGCGAATTTAGTTAATAATAGTAAACTATTGCTTCCTTTCCTAAGCTTTCTCTTTATTTTGCATTTTCACGGATCTTTTAGTTATGTGGCTGAGGATCAAATCACTTGTCACTGAGACAAACTCCACCTGACCATCAGACAGCTGATGTGTATTTTGTGTCATTTCTATAATCTACTTTCTCTCTAATTGGTCTGTGTTTCCTTTTCATCTGGTCCGAGGCCCTGGTTTTGGTTCTCTGGCTATGCTTCTAATGTTTTTCTGTTTATCAGTGTGCAAGATAGTCACATAATGTTGGACTGTCATGCTGCTACATACTTTCCTCAGAGATCTATGCCTGAATCTTATTTGCCCGTTTTTAACACCTAGGTTAACATTCAGCATAAATGCCCCCATTTCAAATAGTTATGTGATGTGTTTTAAGCAAAGATAGGTTGATGATGCCCAAAAACTTGTTGCTAAATGATTTAGATTGGTGTAAAAAAGAAAAAGTCTTGGCACATATCTCTGTGACAAAACACATTTGAAAGTATGCAAAATAAATTATCAAATTATTAGGTAATATAAGGGCAACATGGTGGTGCAGTGTTTGGCACTGGCACCTCACAGCAAGAAGGTTCTGCACTCGAACCTGCCGGCCGGTTGGGGCCCTTCTGTGCAGTGTTTTCATGTTGTCCCTGTGCCTGCATGGGTTTCCTCCATGTGCTCTGGTTTCCTTGTACAGCCCAAGACCTGCAGATCAGGTCTACTGGCTACTCTAAATTGCCCATAGGTGTGAATGTGAGTGTGAACGATTGTTCATCTCTATGTTAGTCATGTGATAGATCCGCCCAGAGTGTACTCCGCCCCTCGACCGAAGCCAGCTGGCATTGGCTCCAGCTTACCCTAATGGATAAGCGGTATAGATAATTTGTGGATGGATAGGCAATGTACTGTATCTAAGACATGATATTTCCTAGCGTGGGTGCCATCACAATTTTTTAAAGAATAATCGGGCTTTGTTAAAAATGCAGCAGTCTAGAGATTTCATAAAAGAGATTTTATGATTAGCAGTTCACCACTGCTTGCTGCATTCATGCATACACATTAAATTATACCCTGCTATGAGTGTTCTGCCTGATCTTGTGCAGTTTCATATCTTTACTGTCTGCCCTGAGCTGTTGTGTTGTCCTGGATGGAATAATAAGCCATCATTCATCACAACGAAATCATGGTGTCTTTGTCTGTGAAGCTGCTATTGTGTTTTCTTTTTTTCTTCTTGAAAACTACAACAGAATATGATTTTAGTCCATTTTCTGATGCCTTGCCATGTCAGTAATGGTGACTTTCTTTCCCTTGTTGTCTCTCTCCCCCTCTCGAATGTAAGACTATTCATGGCTGTGCTTCAGCCAGTCATTAATAATTGTTATGCATAGCTGGGCTGCCACTTATGAGCTTTTTAGCTCCCTCGTATACAACAGTTTTGCTTCACTCCTTAGCTTCTGAATGAATGGATGAATCTTTACATTGTAAGCCCCAAGGTGATGTATGTATTTTCATCAGGGATGAAGTTTGACATCAATCTGTCCCATATAAATGTACTATATACCCATATAAATGTATAAAGAACGGCCACATCTAATCTTCTCCTGAAGATGGATCATTGGAGTCAAAACAAGGCAGGAAGTTAATTGGCAGAGGGAGGAGAGCATTAGCTTATATCAAGCCTGAGGGAGGTTATGATCAATAAAAACTGTAGTGGCTAATTTGGCCAGAAAGATTAGTCAACACCTCCACTTTTCATGACAAATATTGTGAGATTTTAGAAAAGCTTAATGTGCCATATATTTCACTCATTCACTGTTAAGATCTCCAAATATAACTCAGTCCCAGAAAGGTTTTCATGCTGATTTTCACTCAAACTGAAGAATAATACTTTGGATCATGAACAAATTGACTTTCCTAGTGAATGCATTATGGTGAAGGTAATCCCAGAATTAATCATGTTTTTAATCAGATGTTACATTTTTGATAACCTTAATGCAATAAAGATAACATTTATCAATAATGTTAAAAATTAAGCAGTGCAGCAAAACTTGAATTAAAGTAAAATTTATATCTGTTAACCTTTGATGTAATACATGCAAACTGCAAACACAAAGGGGAGAATAAGGCATAGCCATGTGGAGCATCAGAAAAACCCACTGAGCCCACAGACAATGCAGACAGACGCCATACTCACTACCCAGATAAACCAAATGCTATTTGTATCATAACCATTAGACTAAATACTGTTGTGCTGATGTCTCTTAAAATTCACAGTCAACTCATTTTAAACCCACCAGGCCAATCTATTTCATCAGTGAATCACACAGATGGATGAAAGAGTAAGAAGATGAAAGAAGGCCAAGTGCAGCACAACCAATTATCCTGAGAAAAATCTCTGAGAAAAGCTCTAATAATACACAACATCAAGTATGCAGAAGAAACACAACATAAACACACCTAAACAACTACACACTGATAGATAATTGTATATCAGGACGCAAATTCACATCATTTAAGTTGTATGGAGGACCATGTCATTATAGATTGTATTATTATTTATTTATTTATTAAGCTTGTTTAAGGACTTATTGGCTTCTAAAAAGCCTCTCAGACAGACAGACAGACAGAGAGACAGACAAAGAGATAGACAGGGGCTCCTCATTAACTGCTATAGTAAAAGTGTAGAAAACACTAGCTGTATCATGCCGGATTGGGCCGCAGGACAAAAATGAGTAAACTCAATGTGTGAATTATTTTGGTCAATCCAGACATAGTAGTTACTGTCCGTATCACTGGTCAAAACACAGGCAGCAGCCTGTACACTGCATAATCAATAATCAACACAAAAACAACAAGCATGAATCAGAACCAAAAACACAGGACTTGAAAAACAAGGCTTGAAATTAATAGGACTAAAATCAACCTAAGACTTTGCAGCCCAGAACCAAAACAACAAGGCAGTTATAATCAACTAATCAAGGTTTGACTGATAACAATACAGGTGAACACATTACGGAAATCAACCATTGTAAAAATGGTCTAAAAACGGGAAACGGGACTAAAATCAAAATAAATAGATATACATGGATTGAATTCAGAACAAATAAGACAGAAAATAAGATACACTAAGCTATCATCATTAAAGGGTCAACCCTTGGGTCCTAAGTGCCACATGCTGAGAGAGAGAGAGAATTCATGACAATAGTTATTATATTTTCCTCATAATCATCCACACAAAGTTAGCATAAGACAGGAAAACAGCCAACCTGCCATGTCTGTCAGTTCAGAGGGCAAATAAAACCCATTGAAAATAGTCTGTAAGGTATGCAAACATAGCCATGGCCCACAACTCCCTGGAAACACATAGCTAAGGAAAAATACATGGCCCTGGCCAGGGGTGGAAATTTCATTTCACTCTTTGGGGGGACAATAAAGAGAAATATTTTCCAAGAGCAATTTCTGAGGGGGACAAAAAAGATGCTGCCAAATGTGTTGTAGTTGTATTAAATGAATACACAGGAAATCCTTATTAGCATTACATGTTGGCCACTAGATAACTGATTGTTAATAAGGATTAGCATGACCAAATGTTTTAAATACATTATTAAGTTATATGTGTTCCTGGACTAATCTCTGACTCTTCCTCTTTGCCATTTTGGCTGGTTGACAAAACACACATCCAATCATACACATACACACAACTTACCCAAGAAGTAATGGAGTGAACATTTGTATGGAGTTAGATCATTGTATTTTACACGCAAGCACAGAAACACTGTATAGTTGTCTTATTCTACTCAATCTACTGAGTGGTAAAAGTAAATAAACACATTTTGCACATGTTTTACACATCTGATGTTTCCAGTGAAGATTTGCAGACTAGTCTAGCCTCAACATTTACAGGAGGTCAGGTAACACTAAGCTACAGCAACTCATACTGGTCAATATAATATTTGTGGAAGACAGGGTGAGATCAGGGAGAGCAGGCAGTGGACCGATCCTCTGTGTGGTGCGGGTGAAATATTTCAAAACTTGAAAAAAGCATTGCTTTATGTCTAGAATTTGCACACAAGGTTTCAGTACATATTATTATTAATATTTTAATTACATAGTTAGGTTTACAATGATATATTGAGGGAGGAACAACCCTCTGGAAGGGGGGACATGTCCCCCAGGGATTTCCGCCTATGGCCCTTGCAAATTTAGCTTATAGAGTTCCGGCTTGTATGCTGTAGAGTCCTTAAAAATATAAACTGTAGCGTCCTGGGAATATATTTTATGGCCCTGTGAAAACAAAAGCCTATGGCACCATTTTCATATGGAAATGTAGAGCTAAGAGAATATACAACTAAGGAAAGCTATTTTCCTGCGACTCCAGCCTATATGGCCACGGGACCACAGTGCAAACGTAAGGAAAACATATGGTTCCAGGTATACTGTATGATTCACATGGCCTTGGGTTAAGTTCTAAAGGGCCCTTGGAACACAAAGCTAAAAAGCTTATTTAAATAAAGCCTCAGGAACATAGAACCCTGAGAAGATAAGGTGCTGTGAATATACCTATAGTACCCTTTGAACATAAAAAAAAACTGGAACATAGGACCCGAGGCTTGACCCTCTAATGATGATTGCCAGTTTCGGTATTTGCTCTAAATATATCAGCTTATACTGTATATAGGTAACAAACAAAGTTATCAAGGTCAAACATACAAATATTGCCTATATATATGTGCATGGACTATAAATACTAAGCATTAGCAGACACACAGGGTTTGCATAATAGATCCACACCCGGGTTGTGTGATGATTCCTGAAACTGTAAATATGCTGATATGGCCTAAGTTTAGATTTCTTGAGATGATTCAAGCGAGAATGAAACTCATCAGGGCTCTGGGGTGGGGTGACACAACAACAGCTTTTCTGACTAGGCAGATATCTGTATATGTCTATAAATACATGCTAATTGACCAAAGCTATTATGAGGAATCAGTTCAGTCAGCTTTGCCAAGAACAACACAGAAAAAGAAAGAGAAGTATGATCTGTAGTGTACAAAATATTTGTATAAAGTAAAATTTTTGTAAGATGTTTTATAAAATACAAAATAGAAATATGCTTTTAAAAATGTGTATTTGTGATTATCAGAGACAAGAATTTCGACCCGTTTCATCCACCCTGTCATTTTCCTACAACACGACACCACTAAGTGTTTTATTCCTATCTCAAATTGCTGATGAAACACAAAATGTCCTCACTGAAAAAGCAATCCTGTCTCTAAAAAGATACTGTATCTGTATTTATTTCTAAATATTTTTGACAAATGAATTTATTGAAATGTTTATTTAATATTCATATAAATGTTTATTAACAGAATTCAAAAACGTACTTAATTACGAGTGAGTTAGGTTTTCTTTTTTTGTTTGTTTGTTCATTTGTTTTTGTTTTGTTCTTTTCTCAAAGCTGGAGAACATATTAAGATTATTATCTGTGGTAATCACACCTACATGATATAGGTGGTAGATACACACTACACACAGCTAGACTGAGGAAGGAATTGGAGGAAATATCATTGCTGCCAGGCATCTTCCGTACAAGCTCATGATATCTACCATGCAAGGAGTAGTTAATTAAATTGTATACATGATATGAATACTCTGCCTGTGTAATTAAGATATTGTTAATCTAACCAATGAGCAGCCCAGGTGTGAATAAAGATACATTGCTACAAGAAGTCACTTAAACACACACACACTAAAAATAGTGATGCAGACGTCACAGCTAAGCACCAGCAGAGCGAGTGTGATGAATCTTAGTAATGAACCCTCCTGGGTTTAACATTGAGACCCACTTCTACAGAAAAAGGAACTTCAGTAGTTCACGTTCACACAAACACACACACACACACACACACACACACACACACACACACACACACACACACACCTGTGTCTTTATTTAAAACATAGCTGTCTGGGTGGGTGATTTTTTTTTTCAGAGTGAGCAACCACAGGCCTGCAACAGTAACATAGAGACACCGAGAAGGTCAGAGCGCTCAGCAGATCTATAAATACAAGATCTATGATTATCTCCACTATCAGCTACCACCTCCGTAACACACACACAAACACACACAGCATGCTGTGCCCATTCTGTAAGAACACTAAGGTATAACATCACCTTTATGAAATCATTTTACTCTCAAAATACAAATAAAAATGTACAATGATATTTACTACTCACATAAATTCCAAATAAAATACACTTCCAGCTTGAATATGCAATGATCAAAATGAAAATTCATATAAATTCATATTCTATAATGACATTTGCATGTGTTGTTCTGTGTGCTAATACTGATATTGCATTTACACAGAGATCAGACACTTGGTAATGAGCTTTATTTAAAGGAAAATTTAAGCTGGAAAATGAAAACCTACTTCTCAAACTACATATATGTGTTTAATGTGACTGGGCAATTGCACTGTCAGAACGATAACTGAAATGTTATTTAGCTTTTGCACACATTTGCACCATGTTTTATTTCATTATTTCCCCCCAGAGTTTTCTTATTCAAGTGTTTTTCAGAACTAGGCTGGCACAAGCAGGAAAAATCTGAAGTGTTTAGCTAATATAAAGCCTTCAGAACTAATAAATTATTTACAATTAAACCACAGCATGGCTGAATTCTTGGTGTTGATTTCAGTTTTTCTCGGTTGCTTTGACCTGCTTAAAGAAACTGGGATTCACTCAGTTTTCATCATTACTATCTCAGCAGAGCAGAAGACACCTCTTGCCAATGTGTTAACCTTTTCTCATTGGATTGACACATTTTCCACACCCTTTTGCAAAACAGTTAACACGGATGTCATTCAAGCAGTCCAAACT
>JAQQZR010000011.1:12187045-12215768 GCA_030068235.1 Notoglanidium macrostoma
AGGCCTGTGTGTTAACTGTTTGGAAAATGTGGAGTTTGAGTTGACTGCTGCATGAAAGCAATCAAGAAAAACTGTAAGTAAGGAATTCTCTTCTATAACAGCATGTGCTCATGTCTTTTTATTCTTCATATACTGTAGCAATTCAGCAACAGTTAAATTTTTCTTACTATTAAAGAATGAAATTCATGTGTTTTTGTGTGATTAATTTCAAGAGAGAGAAAAAAGAGAGGCTGGTGAGAGAATGGCGAGAGAAGACACGATCAGCCATAATATTGAAACCACTGACAGGTGAAGTGTATAACAATGATTATGTCATTACAGTAGTACCTATGAATTGGTGCGATATCATAGGCATCAAGTGAATAGTCAGTTCTTGTAGTTGATGTGTTGGAAGCAAGAAAAGCCTAAGGGTATATATTGGGTAAGAAGAAGGATCTCAGATCATTACGCTTGCCCATTTTTCCTGCTTCCAACACATCAGTTTCAAGAACTATCTTTGACAAGGGCCAAACTGTTATGGTTAGACAACTTGGTCAGGGCATCTCCTAAACGATGGGTCTTGTGGGGAGTTACTGGCATGTAGTGGTTAGTACCTAAAAAGTGGTCTAAAGAAGAATAACCAGTGAAACACTGACAGGGTCATGGGCACCCAAGGCTCATTAATGCGGAGGAACAAAGGATATCCTGTCTGATCCTATCTAACAGAATAGTTACTGTAGCAAACATTGCTGAAAAATTTAATGCTGTATATGATAGAAAGGTGTCAGAACACACAGTGCATCTCAGCTTCCTACGTACTGGGCTACATAGCAGCAGACCAGTCAGGGTACCCATGGTGACCCCTGACCACTGCCGAAAGCACCTACAATGGGCACAATGAGCATCAAAACTAGACTATGAAGCAGTGGAAGAAGGTGACCTGGTTTGATGAATCCATCTACATCTGCATCGCTTTTCTGGTGAAGAGATGACACCAGGAGGCACTATAGGAAGAAGGCAAGTCAGAAGGCAGTGTGATGCTCTGGGCAATGTTCTGTTTGGAAACCTTAGGTCCTGGCATTTATGTGGATGTTAATTTCACACATACCACCTACCTAAACATTGTTGAAGATCAAATACATCCATTCATGGCCATGTGATTCCCTAACTGCAGTGGCCTATTCTGTAGGATAAGGCGCCCCACCATGCTGCAAAAATTGTTCAGGAATGGTTTGAGATACATGACAAAGAGTTCAAGGTGTTGAATTGGCTTCCAAATTCCCCAGATCTCAATCTGTGGGATATGCTGAACAAACAAGTCCGATCAAGACCCCACCAAACAATGTACAGGACTTGAAGGATCTGCTGCTCACATCTTGGTGCCAGATACCACAGCACACCTTCAGATGTCTTGGGGACTCCATGTTTTGATGGGTCAGGGCTTAATAGACTTAATAGGATGTCATATTGACATTCTGGATTAGGAACTTGACACGAAAAGACTCAGCTGGCCACAATTTAGACCAGGAGGTATTCCACTCTAATGCCTGTTCCCACCTTGTCCATGCTCCTTGTTGCCTCTTCCCTACCATCTGGTTTGCATGAAGCTCCTCAACTCGGACTCTCACCTCCTATTGGACAAGTTGGTGCTGGTTCTTGCTCTGGGTTTGGACATAGGGGGTTGTTGTGAAGCTACTGAGCCCTGCTTAGCCAGATGCCACTGTCCCCACCATAGCTCTCTGATGTAGCCATTACTCAGCCTGGTCCATTGTATTCTGAGCCTTCCATTTTCTCCCAGTTTGCACTTTGCTGGCAGCCTTTCAGCTGCATGGCTCATTAACATCATATAGAGTGAGCATCCCCCTCCAATGTTGCTTACAGGATATTGTCCAGATCATCACGAAACTTTGCTTGCTAGAGGCCACTTTTTCTTGTCAATATTCTCCTGCTCTGTTTGGGATTGGAGCTCCTGGCATGTTTGGGTTCCAGACACTGTGAGGTGACTCTGGGCCAAGATCCTGCTACATGTCACCAGGGGTGTTCCTTGTGCACTCCAATACTTGTTCCTTCAGCCAACATTTCATCTTGACCTAGTGGATCTTCAGACTATGTAGGTTCTTACAGACCTTGCAGAACACACATTCCACAATCAATGTCAGTAGTCCATTTTCATGGGTTGTTGCCTGTTGGTCTGGTTGGGGTGCTGATTCCTCCAGCCCCACCCCCTACCTATCAGACTCCCCTGGGGGTATATACCATGATTTCTTCTTGAATAAAAGTACAATTTCACTAGAAAGTTTAGAAATTGCATAAGTACCTGAGAGTGTGTGTTCTTTGAGAAACAATGACTTGTGGTTTCAAAAGGGAAAAACCAAAAACAATATAATTTAATACATATATTCATAAAACTGTGTTCATTTGTATGCCACATAAAATCACCTGCTTAAACTCAGCATACAGTTATATGACGGAACCAGAAGCATTCTGTAGATATGTTGTAAAATGTGAAATATGCATCAGTAACTTTTGAATGCATGTAGTGTTTCACACACACTCCTACACAGACATTCAAGCTGCCCATGAATATTTGAACATCCCCCACTCAAGAGCACCTCTTATTGATTTTATATTCTCTGTGTGGAGTGAATTTATCCAGGCTGGCTGAGGGATTTCAGGGAAACTGTCTTTCTCAAAGAACAAGAATGAAAAGGCAAGTCATGTAATTTTATTTGTGGCATGATGATGTAGAACTATACTGAATTATCCTGAGTATTATGGCCGATTTATACTTCTGCTTCGGCATCAAATTTATGTCATAGGTACAGCGTCAGAGCTTGTGTAGGGTGGAGCATTTCTACTTGCACGTAAGGTGCTTGTCCATTCTAGGAGGCACTGTTGCATGGAACACACTAGAATGTATTGACTTTAATGCACAGAAGAAGAACAATGCGGTGTTTCACTGTAGAAATAAGAAACAGAAAATAACACAAACAAAACGTTGTTTTGAAGCAAATTTACTAGGTAAAAATGAAACCTTGGTAAACCTAGGTAAAAGTGAATTATCACTGAAATCATTTCTGAAATGTTTTAACTCCTCTGTATTAAGTATGAGCAGCCTGAAGCAATTCCAGGGTTGCTGCACAGTTTTTAACATCAAATTTAATTTTACTATTTAAGTCCTTTTTGAGATGACAGGAAGAAAAAGGATATCATTTTTGCAATTGGAGCAATCCTTTTTTACCCAAGTGTGTGTGTGTGTGTGTGTGTGTGTGTGTGTGTGTGTGTGTGTGTGTGTGTGTGTGTGTGTGAGAGAGAGAGAGAGAGAGAGAGAGAGAGAGAGAGAGAGAGAGAGAGAGAGAAGGAAAGTGAGACAGACAGAGAGTGAGAGAAAGAGACACTAATGTGCATATGGGATGTGAAAAAATAAACACCAATGAAACAAAAATGCACAAAGCTGCAGAGTAAATGCCACTTTCTGTTCTGTTGGTGTTATCACGCAGACCAATATAATAAAATAATTTTATAAATATGAACCTCCGTTACGTCTCGACGCTCTTTTGAAGGGTTTCCACACTTTCCTTTTCTTTCTGAGCAGCAGAAGCAGCAGCAGCTCGGTTAGTTCCGCTTCCATGCCTGGCCCTTATCAATCCTCTCTCTCTCTCTCTCTCTCTCTCTCTCTCTCTCTCTCTCTCTCTGCGTATCTCTAACCTTGTATCGTTATTCGTTGGTATATCCAATATATGATGCTTCAAACAGAGAAATAAAAAATGTATCCTGCTAATGTTAGCAATAAAACACTACCATAACGTGGAACAAGTAACAAAAATATTCACTAGCAATAAAATGCTACCACAATGTGAAACACACAACACTATCTTACAGGGAAGTCATGACCTGTAGTTTTACAGCTCAAATAACTAAATGCAATTTCTAAATATCTATTTAAAGTAACCTCATTAGTTTACAGACTACTCAATACGGTGATACATGAGGAAATCATTTTGTTAGGACTTGGATTGTACACTGTGAGCACCTGATGGACACTGTACCCTCTAATATGCACCTGGGGGGTGAAGGAGCGGGAATTCAGTTGGCTGCAAATCTGCAACCTCACTGCTAGAAAGCAGAAACCCTATATAGTGTAGAATTCATGGATTGGTACAGACTCATATTTTTATAGCCCATATGATGCTATCAGATGTAGTATGTAAGTTCCTGAAATGCAAAGTGAACTCAAACCTGCTTTTTAAAAACTTTATAGCTCATGTTAATTATAAAACATGTAGACCCAAGCTTTCTCTTGTTTTCTTGAATATTTCCTTCTCATGCTTAAATGAGAAGCTCTGAAATATTGATGGTGTGTGTCAGGCCCCTGCATTTGCAATCCATTAGAAATAGGGTGCACTTTATCTTACATTTAGATCAAGTGCACTGCTGCAAGTCTCTCACAACACACTCCAAAGACAAAAAGAGATAAGCTGAAACACACATACAGCTAAAGTAACAGTAATATTAATTAAATGGCACATTCAACTTTAATAATAACCACTTCAATAGAAAACTAGTAATCACTGGATCACACATTTAAGACCCATGGAAATTGTATGTTAGGTAGCTGTAAGGGGAATAAATAATAAGCAGATTCTGGGTATTTTGCATGAACTACTGAGTAGGATTCTACAATGGTACTTGCCTATACTGATTCTGATACCCTATGTGTCTCTGCTGCATCTCTGTATGAGCTACTGGCAGGATAAAGAGCAACACCTCACTTTGATTTTAAAATTTGGCAACTCCATCTTTCAGTTATCAGTTGAGTAGGTGAATTTTCTTTTGAGGCATATTAACTGTTTAATGTTTAATAATTAATGGCATAATTGTAGTTTGAGAGTTCCCAAATCCCCAACAACCATAATCAACCATACCCCTTTTCATTAATTACCTGCCAATCACTAATTACAGAATCATTTTTTGACATACTGTCCTGAAGAGGGCACTAACACAACACAGTGATTGGAAAGCACCCAAAAGAGGAAGGACACGTCCGGCTTGCCTTCACTAAGCTTGTTTTGTCTGTAGCGTTCTTCCAGCAATAATTACAAAACCTAAACCTGTTACATGAGACAATGGGACATACCACTGAATACCACTGAATAACTGTTACATGAGACAATGGGACATACCACTGAATAACTGTTACATGAAACAATGGGACATACCACTGAATACCACTGAATAACCAGTGTATTTGTGATTGTTTTGTTTCCACATATTATCATGTGTTGTTGCACTTGTTTGATGTTTGTCTGTGTTAGCAAAGTTGTCAACTCTTTTGATCATAACCAAGTCAGCCTATCTTGGTTTAGGTTTAGCCTCTAGTTGCATCTCGAGGTGATGTTAGCAAATGAGCTTCATAACACTCTGACATCAGTACTAACGTAATAAGTGCTCTTGCATCGGTTGCTTTCTAACCATGTTGGCTAGCTTGCCACCCAAGTTTGCATCACTTTGTGTTAGGGACATAGCTGTTTGGGACTAGCTGTTCTTTTTTTGAACTCATGTATTGAAAGCTTGCAATCTTGCAAACCTATCTCAGCTAGCTTGTAAGGACATACTCCATAACATACTCCACATTCAAATGCTTAACAAACAATGATTATGCATTATGCATAAGCATGGTATTTCAGCAAAACTAAGACTTTCTGTCATTCTATTTTGTAATTCTTTATGTTGTGTTAGTGCTCATCTCCAATGTCACAATAAATAAAACTAAGCAATCATATAACCCCAAATTGGGACACTGTGTTAAATGTAAATGTAAATCATGTAAACCCATATTTAATTGAAAATTGAAGAAAGACATACTCAAATAAGCAATTACCCTTCCATATAAAATATATCCATATCAGTCCAATTTTATTTGTATAGCCCATGTAACAACAGACATTGTCACAAAGCAACTTCACAGAAGTATATAAATTCTGAATATAAACTTATAAATCTATAAATTTACATATATGTGAAAAACTCCCTGAGACAACAATAGGAAGAAACCTTGAGAGGAATCAATTAACACACTTCTGTTATAGGGTCACAAAAGAAAAAAAGTACAGTTACATAATTCAATATAGTTTAACATAAAGTCTGTTCTGTCTCAGCTGATTCACTGAGGGAGATTTGAGTGCAAGACTTTGGTAATTTAAGTAATATGCCAGAACTGCATTGTAGTAGCAGAACTCCTCTTGTCAACAGCAGTCCAATGTCATCTTCACATTTCTAGGTGTATGTTGAAGAAGTTCATATGGTACCATGCTCAACAAGAGCAAGTGGTTTCCAAATGATGCTCTCCAACATTCTCCAACCAGAAGTAGGACATCAGGATGTATCAGTCTTTTGTTTCCCCGTCCCAACTTTTTTGAAACATGTTGCTGGCATCAAATTCAAAATGAGCATATATGTTACATAAAATACAATTTCTCAGTTTCAACATTTGATGATTGTTTGGATTTTGATGTTGTCTTTGCCGGCTCCTTGTAATTCAAAAAGTGAATAACACTCCACAACTGAAAGGGGAGCTCACTCGCAAAATATGCCAGTTCTCAATAACTGGGCTTTAAAAGGAGTATCATAGCATACAAACACTTTTTTATGCACCTACAGTCTACACAATAATGACATATATGTAGATGGCAAATTAAAACCAAACTGAAAATATTGATGGATCATGAAATCAGACAAAAAAATGGAAAGTGAGACTAAACAAAAAAAAAAATGATGGGTGGTGAGACCAAAATACAATTAACAGTTGTTGAGACCAAAGAGATAACAGTAAAACTAAATGTTGATGAGACTAAGCAAAAATATATAATGGATGATGAGATTAATTTTTTCATAATAGGTAATCAGAAACAAACTGTCACAAAATAAATACTCGGTGGTGAAACCAAACAAAAATGTAATGGGCAGTGAGACCTAACAAAACAAATATAATGGCTGGTGGGAGCAAATAAAAAATATGATGGGTGGTAAGACCAAAAACAAACAAAAAATAATTTGTGGTGAAACCACCAGGAGGTTTATTTCCCTGAAAAAAAAAAATTTTTGGCCTCCGAAAGAAAGGTAAGTGAAATAATGCACATCACCATAATCACATAAAATATGGAGTTATAATGTTTACATATTTATTGTAATTAGTAGCTTTCATTCATATGCATTTTAAATTCCTTCCCTGGGTCTTAACAATGAAGCCCTAAAAATTACATTCAGGGTCTCCCTGTGTTTGTCTCTCTTTCTCTCATACCTCGTTCCATACCTCAATCACTTCTCTAATTCCTTTTATAGGAGCAGCAGCTCTTCTCAGTCACATTGCATCAGTTGCCTCTCTTGCTTTTTAATATTTATGAAGTATTCATACAGCCTGAATTGCCAAACATGCTGAAGCCCTCCCAGGTGGTTTAATTTCACCATCGACCTATGCTGACATCGTCCTCTGTTACAGTCCACAATATTAGCATGCAGTACACACTCCCTTACATATCTCTTAATCTTTCCTTCCCTTACACAGCCCTTATTTTTTCCTTTATGCATCACATCCCTTAATCTTTAATTTATATATTCCTCAATATTTGTATTTATATATCCCTCAATTTTTTCCGTTTAAAAAAGTCAGCTTATTCAGCCTACTCGGTTTTTCATTCACACATCGCCCTGCATTCACACTAATAAGCTGATGTCCCTTGTATTTATTTAGTCACTTGTGGAATTTTAGATTTGTTTCTGAAAGCATCATGTAAAATGTTCTATTTTTAATTACTGTTCTATTTTTAATTAAATATGGGTATTCCTGTAAAATCCTGTAATATTACTCTACCTTGTCATTCAGAATGATTGTTTGGATTCTGATGTTGTCTTTATAACGAAGCTCTGTTGAATTCTGGATTCTGATTGGTTTGAAGGTGTAGAATGATTTTCAGAAACAGCAGCTCTCATACAGCTGCAAATCACAGGTTTATATTAAATCACACTTTAATTAATGCAATGCTTTATCATTTCTATAGTAACAGCTCATTCACAGGGACTTGAATGAGGAATGCTCCACATCATTTAATATTAACTAATTAAAAACATGTTGTTATTTAACATAAGGTTGTAAATTGTAAGTCTTCAGAAGAGAGTAGTTTCTGGTGTCTCAATAAAAAGACATGTTGTGTGATATTTGTCTTATTAACTTCAAGACAGAGTAACACAATAGATAATGGAGATCAATATAACATGAACTAACTTGTTTTTCAGATGTTTCAGAAGATTTTGCATAAAGGTTTTTTGCATAATGGGAAAAAAATATCATTCTTTAATTTTAAAAAATGACTAATGGTGGTTGTATAAGAGGAATAAAACACTTCATGATGTGCTGTTATATGAAAATAATCAACCTTGAGGAAGTAATAGTAACTCTGCTTTTTCACGTCAGCCCATTACTGATTGTTTTCCAACAACAGCATATTCCAAAATGTTTTATTCCTCTTATACCACAGAAACATGCTAACATTTACAACTCAGTCACAAATACTTACTTATTTTAGCTTCACATTGCTGGTGGTGTCATGTCA
Source organism: Notoglanidium macrostoma (assembly GCA_030068235.1). Lineage (NCBI taxonomy): Eukaryota > Metazoa > Chordata > Actinopteri > Siluriformes > Auchenoglanididae > Notoglanidium > Notoglanidium macrostoma. The sequence continues at coordinate 12,195,634 of JAQQZR010000011.1, forward strand.
GTTAATAAACTTGGCAATTTTCCAAAAGACTGCGCATTTAATTACAGTCAATGATGTCCTGCTGTCATTGTGCCCTGAAGAAGGATGTGTAATGCCAGGTCCTGGAGGGATGCCCTGTGCTGCTGGCATCAGTAAATCACCTTGGGCTTCAACTAAATGGCAGTAATGGGTAATGTGGTGATTAATTAACGATGGAATGGGGAAAATAAGTGGGTTGGAAAAAATTTAATGAAGTGAGCAATATTCCTCCTTATCTCAAGGGATAGAGAGCTAAGGGAAGTGTATAGCCACCAACTTTGCCTAAATCAACTACTTGTCTTAAAACTCATCAACTTGTTCATCATTTTAAACAGACAGTCTTGCTGATTTGGTTCCTGACACTGTATGACAATGTTGTTTATAAAAGGATGCCTCAGAGCTAAATTCCTAATTTTATTTTGAAGACAATTAGGAGGTGTCACCTAATGTAAAGGTGGAATTGTGTGTTACGAGACGATCAGATGAGAACACTGTCCCAGTATGAAATTTATATTTAATAATTTTTAATAGTTTTTAAAAGATATTTTACTATATATTTTTAATCTATTTATTTATTCATTTAGTAGTTTAATTTACAGCTCTCCGAATAAGGCCATTCATTCATTCATTCATTTTAGTAATCACTTTATCCTATTCAGGATCCAGAATTTATCCTTGGAACATTGTGTGTGACGTGGGAATACACCCTGGACAGATGCTAGTCCATCACATTGTATCACCTAGGGGCAATTTATTGCAGCTAATCCACCTACTAGTATGTTTGGGAGGTGGGACACAGACACTCCTCACAGACAATAACCCAAACTCAGGACCAAACCAGGGAACCTGGAGCTTTGAGGAGACATCACTATCCACTGAACCACTATGTAAATAAAGCATGCATAATATCTCATCTGTTCTGCTTTTAAATTTAAATATTATTTTTTCTTCTGTGGGTGATGTGTGATGTTAAATTAAAGTTTATAAAATTAAAGTACCAAAAAATACGAAAATACCAAAGCATGGTCTTTGAAGACATAATATTATACTGAATTAATTTTTTTCCAGTAATTTACTTCAAGACCAAATTGTCAACCTTAGCTCAGTTTCAAAACATTAAATATTAGAACTGCATCTTTTGAGGTGCCTTTTCATTCGTGAAGGACTCATTCATAGCCAGTGAGCCATGCTGAGATTTCCTGTATGAGTATTTCCACTATGAGTGATTCTTTGTTAAAAAAAAAAAAAAACCCTAAGAAACGAAGAAAGGCAGACATGTCCAGAAGGGAAGTAAGCCATTATAGGATACACAGGTCTCTACATCTTGAGGTTATCAATATATTTTCTGTGCACAGAAATAGAGTTAGAATGAGGAGAAAGGAGAAAGAAACTCAGAGTGTATGAATAATAAAGTTATAGTGGCCTTATTGTTACCTGAATAATGTTTCATTTAATGGTTTCTACCTATGCATATATAGCTATCCTCTACCTCAACAGTCTTCCTATAGTCCATATCATTCGATTCCGAGTCTTGGGCTGTTTGACTCTGAATTAGCACTTGAAGGTACTTGAATTAGGACTTGAAAGTACAGCCACTGATGCATTATTTGTCATTTAGCTAGTTATCTAACCAAAGTAGTAAGTTTTGAATTTCAATCAATCACGTACATGCAACACAACTTAAAAACAGTAACGTATGTGACACAAAGGGGGCTTCATACGATAAATCTGTCCAAGCTACCTGTTCTTGTCAAGTTTCCCTCCTTTCTTGATGTGATTCCCACAGCAACAGACATGTGCTCATGTTTATTTTAGCTTTTTTGTTTTATTACTTATTTTATTATTTTACGCTACTAAAATAGATAACTATTTTGGTCTTCTCTCCACCCCTATCTTTTCATTGGATTGTTTTCTGTTTGTAATCTCCTGTTCTGTGTTTCTCCCAGATTAGTTTGGATATTTATTTATGCTGTTGTATATTTAAACAACATATGTGGCTCTTCTGGTGGAGGTCAACCAGCCTTCAAGCTCCAAGCAGACAGTTGGATGAAATCAGGAACCCAGGAGAAGGCACCACCTTTGTTTTCCAAAACACTTGTTTTCCACTCCAAGACCCACTCCGTGACTGCTCCTCCCAAGGTTGACACCAAGACTTCTACTATTTCTCCAGAGGCCTGCGCCAAACTTCTACTGCTCCTCCTGAGGTATATACTAAGACTTCTATAGGTCCTTCCAAGGTCTGCACCAAGACATCTACTGCTCTTCCCCAGGTCAGCATCAATAATTTTACTGCTCCACCTGAGCCACACACGAGGCTTTTTCTACTCTGCACAAGGTAATGAAACATAATATGATTGGACATAATAAAATTCAGTACTTAGGGGCAGGAAAAAAGACACTTTATTGGAATATTATGGACAAAGAAGATTTTTTTATTGCTTACAATAAACCAGGTCAAAATAAGGTACTTGTTAAAAAAGTATTTTTTTAGTTCAGGGCATTTATTAAATTCTTGCTGTGTTTTCCCTTAGCAATTCTAGCACTGAGAAGCATTCCATTACAGACTGTAATACCATAATATATAAGCATAACATTTGTAGATCTGTATTTGTAGACAGTACAAGTAACAAAGCACATTAGAGTAATATGAGAATCAGATTCCATGCATCAGATCCACTGATTTGCCTGTAGCAGTGCCTGCAATGTGCACACTCAGCCCAGCATGGACTATCCAGCATTTACTAACACAGCATTTTGAGACCAAATGAACATGAGTAAGAAGAGGTGTCAAAGAGGACATGCTGGAGGACGTGAATATGTGAACATTGTCCTGCTCTGTGTTGACAATGACTGACTGAGCCTGAAATCTGCCGTGTCATGAATCAGCACTATCAGGGCTCTCTGAAGCTGACACACGCAACTGCAAATGCACACACATTTATTTATTTAATTCCCTACATTTACATAATTATTAATGCAGCAAATTAATGCTATGCTACACCTAAATCCAAACCTAACCTTAACCTCATTAATGAAAAATAAAACTTATGGCATTTTAACAAAACAAACAGCAGGTTGTGGGAAGCAAATGTCAGAACAAATGTCAGATATTCCTATCATTGTTGGGACACACACACCATTTTGCTCTTCTGATCTTCATCACTATGTAGAATCGGTGTATGACATATGTCTCACACGGCATGACTGTTTTTACTAAAGTGTGCCCAAGTGCGCAATGACTAACACACACACATACACACACACACACAGGGTGCTTTCTGCACAGTTAGCCAGAAGTATAAATAAACACATGCTGAGGTGTATGTGTGTGTGGGGGTGTGTGGGTATGTATGTGTGCGTGTGTGTGTGTGTGTCAGGTTGGCGGTCATGTGCACTCCATTCCTACACCTCTCCCTGCTCGATGTCCCCGCTGCGTGACCCAGTGGCCTGCATGATGAAAGATAACCTCGTTAGTGCCTCCTCAAATGAGTCACAGGGAGAGAGGAAAGTGCGCATGCAGCTTGGCTTGATGGATGGATCACTAACGGGGACCACTGCCGAGCAAGAGAGGGAGGAATGATCAGAAGTGCTGGAGGAGTACAGTGTCTGAAGTACAGTACTTTCAGCTATGACTCTGTCCCAAACCACTATTTAGTGTTCTTACTTGAGTATAGATTCTAATATCCATCCAATTATATACCTTTTTTTAAGGACAGCCTGAAATCAAACAAACCATTTATACAATATTGAGCTAATAGAAAACCATGCACGCTGTGTTCTTTCTTTCTAAAAACAAACAAACAAAAATGCTAAAAAGTTTATATTATCTCAGCAGGAAGTGATAGATAAGAGTGCATGGTGAAGAAAAAGCACTAAACCTCTTTTCCCCACTGGATATAACAGAATATTTGCCAATGTGTTCATTCTTATGGACATATTACCTGGTGTTAAGTCCTTTTGTACTAGGTGAAAGAGTAGAATAATCTTTCTAGACATGGGAACATAAATAAAACTGTTTCAGTCTGAATAGGACTGTGGAATACTAATCATTAACTATAAACCACGTAAAACATTACAACTACAGTACAGTATAAAAACCACTCTCTCAAGCTCAGCCCTTTTCAAAGACCAGTGCAAACACTGGCTCACAATTCTCGCACATCCTCATAGATATCAAGATGTAGAAGTGCAAATCAGATCTTAACCCAATCAAAACCTAAGGCCATAAATCAGTGGAAATTAGTGTGTTCTTGAGTGTAATAAAGGACTATATAAGACCCCACAGCTGTGTTACTGTAGGAGGAGAGAGTTTCAAGAGGAGTGGTGGATCTCCCACAGCGTGTGTGTGAAGCTCTGTCAGCAGGTCATCGCTAATGCCCCAGCAGGACCTTGATACACCACACACAGGCTCTTGTCCCCCCAGGCAGGGGTCTCCAAGCAACATACAGTCAGGTAAGATGAAGCAGCACGTAAACACACAGAAAATTATTTACTTCCCACAACCTTCTCTTTACAACCCCTTCCAAAGTAGTATTGTTTTGACTATGAATTAGCAAACAGTAAGAGTTTCTAGTCTTTGCCTCAACATTCAGTTAAAATTGAGATATTTAACTTAAATTCTAAAACAATTACGTTGATAGTTAACCTACAAGTATTTCAAAGTTTATTAATTAGCTAAACAGGCAAACAAGGCTACCATACGCAATTATATTCTACTTAGCTAGCTAGATTTCAACACAAATTTGGCTAATTAGCAGCTAACATTAACTACACAGCATATCTAGCAGCAACTAATGTATGTGAATGAAATGTGTTTTTTCTATGAAACTATATTTTGTTCTCTCACTCTCAACTGACCATTTTTGCACCTGTCAATCAGTGATGCTTAAACACAATTCTATTTTAATGCCCACTATAGACAGCATCATATGCTAGCTAGCATTATTCTAAACCACAACTAGCATTATCTCTATTTATATGGTTAAAATGAGACTTGTTTCTTTCCAGGACCACTGATTCACAATCGTGATGTCCACTTCACTCATTTTCTAATCTTAAAAACCAAACGTACTATGTACTATTCACATTCAGTTTAAATTAACAACAGTCATGATCTCGTCACATCACGGTATCTTGGTTTTTAATTTGTAGTTTCCTGTTTCTGCCTTCTACTTGTAATTGGCTTGTTCCTCTAATTATTTTGGTTGCCCAGGATAATAATTTATGAGTCTAAAATGTGGCAGGTAACATAAAATAATAACATATGGCATGGTAATTTGCCAGTGAACTGCCTTAATCCAGACTGTGGCACATCATGTTTGCAACGGTAACAAAAGAATGTTTGGCTGTGAACGTTTGGCAAATGCTTCTGCCATGAACTATGGTGTTCTGTGCTCATGTCTGATATAAAAGATATTATTCAAGCCAGGTTAGCATCTTTATTTTCTCTTGATATGGTTAACTGTGAGGTGTCGTGTCACACTCAGTAGAGAGTAATATGATGGCTTTGTGCTGTGCTTTAGCTTTCTGTTTTGTCAGCGTATCCACAGACCATCTTCTCATGATTTTGAAAAGATGGACTGTCATCCATGCTAATTAAGTCAACTAGTAAAACCGTTCTATCGATATCAGATTGCACCTCAACTGATGTGAGTAGTGCAGCAAGTGGTGAGATTCAGAACGGGAAGTTTGTGCTAAATTTGGAGCATCGTGATCAGTATGAAAAACATTCATTTTAAACCTAATTATAAAATCAATTTAATTTTGTTTTGTGAAAGACAATAATGAGTAGTTTTTCTTTCCTTTTCTGATTATTGAACCTATTTGTCTGTTGGGCAACTATAAATAAAAAATGTATATTCTGGATATGAAACCTGCTAAGGCTAGTGAGTTGTCCACCCCTGGTCCTATGCCTTTGACCCTCTGTTTTACAATTATGAATTAACCTTTTTTTCACTTCCCTGACTGTGCATCAGCCAGTGCAATGAAAAACTACAATTTATGAATGACTCACATTAAAATCACAAATACACACACTGCCTTTCAGCCTTCCATGTTACAATTAGTTGTTCTCATGGTGATAAAATAGCCCTACTCACTGGTACTGATGTCACCAGTTCCAAACAAGCTATGTTTTGGTGACAGAAATTATTTTAAGACCTAGGGGCCCATACAATATCATCTTAGATTAATAACTGCCACTTGCTTTTTTCTATAAATTATTTATATACATTTTCTTGGCAGGCCAATTATACCACATCTGCCCTGGTCAATGAATAAAGAAGGTATTGCAGTGGCCCTGTGCTGAAGATGAATTAGAGCAATTAGTGGCTTTTTCAGGGCTGAAAGCACTCTGAGAAAGCTTCTGGCACTTAAGATGAATATGGAGAAGTGAGTCAGAGAGGGATGACCAGGATGAGTCAGATTCATTATTCTACAGTAGCACTCTTACCAGCCAATACATCCATAGCTTTATCCTCAAGACATGGACAGAGAATCCTGACTGTTCATTTCCTTCACATAAATCAGAGAGATATACTCACAGCCAATCCACCCTGTTCTCAAACCAAGCTGTGTACATGCTTTGGCATAGCGTTTTATAGACATAGCCTAATACAATTTAAATAAATAAATAAATAAAACAGTCAAGGCCCAACACTCACAATTCCATCACAAAAAAGTTATAACATAATGAGTTTTATTCTTCCCAATCATCCATACAGAGCTGCCATTGCTGTTAGAATAGCGTAGCATAATTGTCTTTATGAATCATGCACAGTGAAATGAAAACAAAAGTGACTTAGTGACCTAACAAAATTCTGCAACCTTTTTTAATGATGATTTTTAATTCGTTTATTTGAATTTTCTCAATATTTAAAGGTTTTGCATGAAAGCACTTTGTCTCACATGATTCTCATTTAGCACTTAATAGCTTTTAATCCCACAGCACTGTTGAACTATAAGTTTATTCTGAACTATCAGTGATTTTGTCAAAAGATGTTTGTTTTTTTTTTTTTATTATACATTTTTTGCATTACAGCAATGCTGACAGTAGTCCAGTAATCTGGAGGAATCTAGCAAGTGCATTGAAGGCTTACTGTAGTCTACTTACTAGGTTTTTCCAGATTACAGGAGAGTATTGCAGCTCCAAATCACAGGTTTATATTAATTCACTCTTCTTCTAATATGTTATTGTTTCTATAGTAAAAGCTTATTCACAGGTACTTGACATATAATCATAATCAACAAATGAATAATAAATGGATCTGAAAATGTGTTATTTAACAGATTTATAATTGTCTTTGTGAAGATATATGAAAACATTACATGGAAAGAGTCTCCATTTTCAACACTTTCTAACATTCAGTCTGTTTTTGGACACAGGAAAGTATACAGGGTAGAGGGGTTTATGCTTTGCGGTTTATCAATAACATGACAGGCTGCATAGATGTTCATTAACATAAAGAGAAAGAAAATTGGTAATTAAACAACAGATAATACAGCACATTACATAACTTAAGATCTATAACTTAGGCTATATATATTGTTTTCTGTAGTTAAATTTAATTTAGAATAATAAACTGTTATGGCTAACTGAATACAATGCACAATAAACTGCAGTGAACAGAAGGTTATTGAATGCATTTTCTACGTGTCTTATCTATAAACCAAAGTTTGTGAATCAGTATATCTCGTTCATGAAATAAAGTGACTAGCATGACATAAGAGGGTTGTTGTTTTTTTTTTCACAAATATATCACAAATTGTAATGATATTTGTTTATTATTTTGAATAGTCCTTGTTTGATAACTAGCTGTTGATCAATAGTTGAAGCTTGCAAATTAGCTTGCAAGCTGTGCTGGTCATTGCTGGAGCTAGCAGAGCTGTTAAAGAACCAGGAACCCAGGAAAATGCAGGTTCTCTAGTACTATAAAGTCTCTTTCCATTTGGATTGTAAGACAAATTTAACAATTTTTGGAATTACCTGAGAGAGAGAGAGAGAGAGAGAGAGAGAGAGAGAGAGAGAGAGAGAGAGAGAGAGAGCGAGTCTGTATCAATTTAGCAATGGCTAGGTGTCATTTTCACCTTCATTGTTACCTCAAGGGTCTGCTGTATCTGCTGTCCTTCTGCCACAGGCAAAAACAGCTGAGTCAGACAAAAAGAGTGCGATAAATAGCACAAAAAAGTATGTTCTTTTCCCCTTTCCTTCTTTTGCATTGTTCAAATTAGCCAACAGATTATCCGTGCTGCTATATTTCAGCCCAAGTAACATACCTAAGCACAGAGTAAAACAGTCATAAAGTGAGACTGCCATAAGCTTCACGGTCTGATTGTGAATAACACATTAATAATTTATGCTATGGAAAGAGTCAAATGTGCACCTAGCCTTGGGACAACACTTATCAGGTCTATGACTAGCCTAAAGAATACCATATACTGTACTTAGCATTGTATCTGCTGGATTTAAACAATATTTGCAATATATTCCTTTCTGATTTTCACCTTCATAATCCCTGACTTTGATATATTATGTGAATTTGGAATACTAAGTGATAATTAAGTGAATATTTAATATTAATATTAAATATTAATATTGTGGAATACTAAGTGAACATTTAAATTTACAAGAACGTTAATTACAGCTCACAGCAGTTAGCCAATGGATTAGCTCATATATTCATACATCCCATTAATAAAATCCTCCATTATTTTACTCCTCTATCTGTTCCATCGTTGTCAGTTTCAAAGTTAAAAGAAGGTTTTGTTGAGTCATAAAAGCCTCTATTCCTTATCATCTAACAAATCCCTTTTGTTCTATCTCTCTTTCATTCTCTTTCTCTTTCATGTATACAAAGCCAGAAAAGGTGCAATGATACCCGTCAGTGATAAAACTGACACAACAGAATGGCTCACACCACATTAATCTTATCTTAACTCTTAGTGCTATATTTTTCAGACTATAACTCACAATTTCCCCTCTCTCCTGTGTTGAAGTTTATATGGCAAATTTAGGATAGTTCTGAAGATGGTTTCAAAAATGTCCACAGGCGGTGTTTCAGATGTCTGAGGAGTATTTCAGATGCTGCAGATGTTTGCCAGTTCAAGCCCTCTTTTGGTGTTAAAAAGCTACTGTCAGGATTTATTAAATATACCATTAATATGCAGTAGTTATTTCAATGACAAGATTGACAATATCAGGCAAAAAAATACAAACTACGAATTTAAATTCAGACAATCTGACAAGCAACTCTGTACACAACAGTATAATTATATCAAAATAAGCCATTAGAATGTTTTAAACCTCTTCGAGAGACATCAACCTGTATATTAGATACTTTACCTACATGTTTCCTAAAACAGATAATACCAGAAGTAATTGAACCTATTCTAAAGACAATCAACTCTTCCCTTAGCATTGGCTATGTACCTAAATCCTTTAAATTAGCAGTTATCAAACCCCTAATTAAAAAAACCTGATCTCGACCCCAGTCAGTTGTCCAAGTATAGGCCAATATCAAACCTCCCTTTTATTTCCAAGATCCTAGAAAAGGCTGTAGCACAGCAATTATGCTCATACCTACACAGGAATAGCATTTATGAAATGTATCAGTCAGGATTTAGACCTCACCATAGCACAGAGACAGCACTAGTTAAAGTGGTGAATGACCTACTGGCCTCTGATCAGAGCTGTGTCTGCTTGCTTGTGTTACTCAGTGCAGAAATCCATTGCAGGGCACAACCAGAGGAAATTTAGAATAGCCAGTGCATCATCTGGCATGTTTTAGCAGGTAGGAGAAAATCAGAGAATATTGACACAAAAACAAGTCAAACTTCACACAGACAGTAACCAGAGCTCAGGATTCACCCAACCTGCTGCACCACTGTGCTAGCCCTGCTTTAAAGGTTAATGTAGACTTTATTACATGCTACATGCTTGTGTGTTGCAGACTGAGTGTTTCTCTTTGACTCTAACAACTCACATTTCACTGTGCTCCACTGAGGCAGTGAACTGGAAAACTCACACTGCACTCAAATAAATACTTCATCCCTAATTCAATTTTAGACTGTGGATGGAGGAAAAAATTAGTTGCCTTCTCCTGCCGATTCACTTTACTTCCATTAGCCATAACTTGCACCCCTATTGCAGTCCTCTTTCATAATGAAAGACATATTGGAAAGCTTGTTGTTTCCCAGGAAGAGGTTTTCCCATTGGATGAATGAAATGCACCAACTATGTTTGCTCTCGTGGAAATCTTGAGCCTGTAATTCTCCTGAAACATATTCATTTGAGGAAGGAAGGTTGTGTTTCTACTTAGCTCTCTAACCGAGCCTCAGGATGCGACTAAGCCTTCCTGACATGCTGCAAATGAGAATAAAACTTGGATACAGGCCTCATCATGACATAAAAGGCCAGCCATCTTAAAGAGCCTGTATTTTTCTCTGTAGTGATTCGATTTTAGTGACTCTAGTCTTCATGACTGTCTGGATTCAGAAGTTCAGCATGAGCCTTTGTATGAGACTTGATTCAAAGTGCTTCCTAAATTATGCAGCTAAAATATTACATATTATTTAGTATTTTTTTGGACAGTGGAGTATATGCCACAATATAGCACCTACTATATAAAATGACATCTTACATATTAAAAAACATGGCAGATAGTTCATCTAAAAAAATCTATTTTTATAAAAAAAAAAAATTTTTTCATTATAGAATTTATGCCACTTTGCTTCCCAAGTCTCAGCTCCTGCTACATTATGTTACTACAAACAAATAAAAATAGTCTTATAGTTCAGGAATTGTGTTAAATGGTCAATTTGAAGAAATGTTATACAAATATTACCCTGTTTTTAACAGTGTCTGTTGCACTAAATATAACATTTGTAGTATTTGAATATACAAATAAAAGCTGGATTTATTTAAAAGACATGAAGTTCTGGGATTAGTAGGACAGGAAGACGCCCATGTAGGGCATCTTTATTGTTTCTAAAGGACATTCAAGATGATAAATATGAGTCTTGGGAGCTGTGTAGCAAGGATGGTTAAGAATTCCATCACAGACAAGGGAAGACAAGACTCGCCCTTATCTATCAATACCACTGCATCACTGCTGCACTGCTGAATAAGCACAGACGAGCTAAGGACATGTCACACCTCAATTTCTCCTTTACAACCCGGCAAGGGCATCACTAAACTCCTCCATACTCAGCAGGGAAATGGAAATGAGGAACACAACAATAAGGACCAACAAGAACTAGAAATCATCCAGTCCTGACTTACATAATCTTCCTAGTGGGAACTCATCTTAATTACAGAGAGCTCATGTTCTCTGAGACAAAGAATAGTAATCTGTAAAAATACCGGCCAATGTCAGAGAGAAATACATGATAGTGAAGCTGACGGCAGTGTGTTATTAATTTACAGTGATGATCCTGGAGATCTACCTCCCTGAAGACTTTAGCTCCAACCATAATTGTGCCCAACTGCCCATCCAAATATTACCTTAAAAAGTTCTTGATCAACTAATGGAGGTGTGTTAAATTTTGGTTGGAGATAAAAGCCTGCAGGAAGGTTGATCTCCAGGAACAGGGTTGGTGACCACTGGTTTACAGTATTCTGTAATGCTGTTGTATTCTGGATTCTGATTGGCCAGAAGGTGTTTTTCTCAGTGTTACATGCTAGCGTGCTTGCATTTGTATGCTCTCTCTGGTCTTTTTACCCTTGTTTATTTGATCTTTCGTCTCTGGTAGTCCTCCTATAGGTGGGTCCATGTGGCAATTAACATTGGATTGTTGACAGGATTTGAAACAATGAGAAAGTAGGAACACAACCAAGAGGTAGAGCTAGTGCTTTAACAGCAGCACATTGATGCTCTTGTTGTTAGCTACTAACTTGATTGTTGGCTTGTTTGTTGCCTTGTTTTGCCTTCCACCCTTATACTAGCTCCCTTGGTTTGAGAACAGTTAAGATTGCTTGTGCACCTATATTCCATCGCATGTGTGCTTTTGAATGTCTAGACACACCAGGGTTAGAAGGTGGGTGCGGAAATGTGTTGGAAATGAAAGCTATAACTATACCTCAACCCTCCTGTACTACTTATATACACCATAATTTAATCAACCTGCAATCTTAACATGTTATTGTTCTTGCACTCACCCTAGGCTTTTGCCTTCAATAGGAATGTAACACATTAATTACAGGTCATATTAATCTGCTCCTTTTAATACATTATCATTTATACAGTAACATGTTACACTGTATACATCAACATAAATGGGTTTGAAAATGTGGATAATTGTTAATACAGTATACTGAATTACTGCAGAGTAAAAATAAAAGTTTACTGTAAAAGGATACATTTACTTTATATTTATTTAAGGAGTCACCAGTGTAAGCACTTTCCCCTATGAGAACATCTTCATCAGCACTGTAGTTTTCCCATCCATCCATTATCTACACCGCTTATCCATTAAGGGTTGCAGGGAAGCTGGAACCAAGCCCAGCTTACTTTGGACAAGAGGTGGGGTACACCCTGGGTAAGTCACCAATCAATCTCAGGGCTAACACAGAGAGGCATTCACAATCACATTCACACCCACACCCACAACTATGGGCAATTTAGAGTAGCCAGTTGACCTAATCTGCATGTCTTTGGGAGGAAACCCATGCAGGCAGGGGGAGAACACACAAACTCTGCACAGAAAGGCCCCAGTTGGCCTGTAGGTTCGAATCCAAAACCTTCTTGTTTTAGTGCTAACCTGTACCAACATACTGCCCCTTTGTAATGTTTGTCTTATTTTCCTTTTAGAGAAAAAAAGAGGTTGATAAAGAAATAATAGTTTGTAGCTGTTATAACAGGAAGTAACTGTTTCACAGACGATCCACAACAAGAATAGTATCTGAAAAAGTACGATGTGCTGTTCCTTAGTAAAGAAAAAACCCAGTTGCCAAATTGTTATGGTATAAGAGAAATATAACACTTGCAGATGTGCTGTTATTGGAAAATTCTTCTTTGGGGTGGTAACAGTAAATCCTTTTCTCTTCAGGGAGCATCACATCACTTCATCATTAATTACCTTCCTATAATGGCACACCTGAGTGTTTTCTTCCCTAACACAACAGCATGGCTCTGACTTTCCTGGTACTCACATTTATTTATTTTTTTTTAAATTATGTCAATATTCTGGTAGGCTTCTAATACCAATTTTGCTCCTCTGTTACTATCACTCACATGCTTGTATTTTTTTTGGGGGGGGGGGGGTTGAAATACTGATAAATAGTGGTATTTTTTTGTGTTTGCACATAATGTTTTAGTTGTTACTGTCTTCTTTGGTTTGCTTATGAGGCCACACATCTTGGATTTCTTTAAAGCTGTACTGCATTAACAACTGGTTTGAAAAATTATTGAAACTCAATTAATTTAAAGGTTGGCATGTGCAGAAATTATATATATTATAAATGATAAAAGTCTTGATGTGTGTGTAGTCATTTTTACCTCTACAGTGGTGTCTTACCACTTGCTATTTTATCTCACATCATCATATAGCCCCCAAGGCTAACATCATTCACTGGAGCTGACCTTTAAGGCAGAACATATTTTCTATCCAGATTTATAGTTCTGGACGCCTCTGATTTCTCATACGGCCTTGTCAAACTGAGAGCAGTTCAGAAGACGACACACACTGTTGAAATATCGCTTACAAATGTACCTCTAATGGATCAGTCCCAGTATCACAAAATGTAGAAATATGCAGACACCAGTGCTGGTTCTTCCTGCATGCTAGGGTTAGCATCTTAGGGTTACCAATATAGAAGTTGCAGGGTCCTTTGTTTTGATGTTAGCCGTCAGTACTGGTAAAGATTGTGAAGTTATGAATTGCCTTGTCCTTATTTTGCACTTGAGGTGGTGTACTGTGTCCAGGTCAAAATCAGACTTTTTCTTTTTTTTATCTGTAAATTTGTATTTTTTTTTTACATATCATTTTTTAATTTTTGTACTTATCTTGTTGACTTGCTATGGACTGTCTACTTCCTAACCTTTCATTTAACAAATCTTATTATAATTCCAAGTTCACACAATACTATATGATGCTAGTTCAGAAATGCTTAAAAATCCCATACAATTTTCAGATATTTTTAAGCATTCTGACTAGACCATTCTTTTAAATCTTAGAAGAAGGACATGTCTGGGAATAAGTGGACAAATGAGAGCCAGTGTTTTCAAATAGTGTTAAAATGTTTTTCTTTATTTTCTTTATAAACCATGATCTGCTAATTAATGACATGAATCAACAGTCTCTCTGTCTTTACACTGTACAGGAGTATAGGAACACATATTTGTACAGGTTTCCCTGAACATGTGGACTGTTAGTATTGTATCATGGAATTATTGTAATGCGCCCATTTTTGTATATTTCCATGTACATGCTACTCTTGAATTTTTTTTCTAGAATTTAAGGTATTACATTCTTTTTTCATTCATTTTTAAATTACATTTGAAAATTCCAGGCTTCGACTAAGTGTAACTCTTAATTTTTATCTGTAGCAGATGTAATACTGAAAATATTCAACACAATAAAGCAAATGAACAGCAAAAAAAACCTAAAACAAAGTCAAGTGCATGTCCAGACCTCAAGGGCAGTATAACACACATAGACTCTTTCCATTCTTTTATTCAAAATGCTTTCATTTTAGCCTCTCACCCCCTCAAGCTTGTAGTTGTCTTATTACCCGTTAAAAATGATAAAAACTGAAGACTTTCACCATTAAGACAAGCTTAACCTTAGGCTTTTCTAACTCCAAAAAATCCCAAGAGGTGCAAGTGCAGGACAAAGCGAGCTGTAATTGATTATAATTATTTCATGTTTCTTATTCTCCATTACATGTAAAAGTATATCAGTTCATGTGCAATAACTGAAAAACATAAATCAGTTCATGCATAAAAACTGAAATTAGCAGTGATTAATGAACATGTTCAAGCAGTAAAATGCATCCATATTCCATGTAATCCTACAGAATAACAAAAATGATTTCATAAACTGGGATCATTTTAATGATGGTATAAATTCAAATTTTAATGATGATTGATTACTAGCCGTGCCATCTGAATATCAAAGACACTGTGCTTCTTGCTGGTCTTCTTAGACCCGCTGTGGTTTTGGGTTTATCTAGCAAATCTGGTGTGAAGTATCTACTACAGATCTTCGTATGGGATGAAAGAGTAAAATGGTCATGACATATGTTTGCTAACCAGCATCTCCTGAGATCACACAAGAAGCTTTAATAGTTTGAAGGTGCTGTGCAGATAGGGACACAACAGTGCTCAGAATATTTCATTTGTTTGTTTTGTTTTGTTTTTTAATGTTTTGTATTAAATATTTGCAGCAGAGATTCATTTTGATATGGCATTGTGACAGACAAGTTGTTGTCTCACTGTACTTACTGTCACATCTAGATGTTACTGATAGATGAGGAGGACCAAAGAGCCACACAAATTTGAGGTTCAATTCTGCTGGTTGGCTTGTGAATCTGTCAGATTAGCTTTGTTCACATAGCAAACCATTTATTGTTTTCCCCTAAACTCTACTTGCACTCTACTTAAACTTGACCAGTGTTATTGCTGTACCAGAAGTAAAGTTACAGCAACAGCAGCAGCAAAAGCCCACTTTAGAAGCCAGGGCCTGGGGGATGGAATTATACCAAATCGCCAAGGAAAAATTGGTCCAAGATGGCCACCCCATAACACTCCAGTACAAAACTCAAGAAGCAGCCCTTCAACATCAAACACTTCTTGACTCATTGACTCCATTTGGGGTAAATTAACATTTTTACATTTGTTTTCTCATAAACCATTTTTAAAGAAATTGTTGCTGACCAATCACTTTAAGCATATCATTCTTGTCACAACAGGTTTATTGCAGTAATCTGTAAATTGATTACACCTCCCACTGCCAGTCCATTTGACATTTATTTCAGAGAGCTGACAGCTGTCTGATACTAAGCCAGCATGTCTGGGAAGTGAGAGAGCATGTCTGAGTGGAGTTTTGATGTCTATTGTGTCTTCCCACCTACTTCTGGAGCGTCTTCGTTTTTTGCCTAGCCAAGGACGGCAGAACCCGAGTGGTTTCAGCAGACAGTGATGCTCTACAATACCCTCAGAAAATCCAGTGGAAACACAAGACTACATGCATTACAGTATGCAACATTTCCATTTTGATTGTGTATTGTTGTATAGATTTGTTTTTTTGTTTTTTGTTTTTTTAACAAGCAAGTTTCATTCTCTCACAGTTAGCACAAAGGCTCTCGGGATCAAACCATGAATAATTATTTCATTTCTTTGACACAAGAAGAAGAAAGTTTTTTGTTTTTTTTACCGTATACACATTACAGTACAGTGGAATTCTTTTCTCGGGATATCCCAGCTTGTTAGTAAGTTGGGGTCAGAGTGCAGGGCCTAGTCATGACACAGCACTCCTGGAGCAGAGAGGGTTAAGGGCCTTGCTCAGGACCCAGCAGTGGCAGCTTGATAGTGTTGGCTAGAGCTCTCAACCTTCTGATCAGTACCCCATAGCTTTAAAAACTCAGCCACCATTGCAACATTTAATCAATAGTAATCAATAATCTATAACAACTGCATGTTCTCTGTGTTCTCCAGTTTCCTCCCACATCCAACGACAGGTTGAGCTAATGTGGTTTAGGTCAGCTGGCTACTCTAAATTGCCTGTTGGTGTGAATGTGAGTATAATTGGCTGTTGATCTCTGTGTTAGCCCTGTGACAGATTGGTGACCTCCCCAGGATGTACCCCACCTCTAGCCCAAAGTCAACTGGGATTGGCTAAAGCTTCCCAGCGACCCTTAAGGATAAACAGTAAAGATATTGGATGGATGGATGGATGGATGGATGGAATCTGTAACAGTAGCTTTGGCAGTAGTGCTGGCTGCATGGCAAATCACAGGTTTATATGAAATGTGCTCATTCTAATATGTTATCATTTCCATAGTAACAGCTCATTCACAGGATCTTATTCATATACGTGGTGGATTCTTTTAAAGTAGCATTTTAATGAAAATATTTACAATTGTTGCTTTGGCATAGGTTTTGGAAGGGTCCTCTAGAATCAGTGCCCTGTCATAGATCTTCATGCTTCACAGTTTATAAGTGACTCAAAAATAAATAAATAAATAAATAAAAAATCTATAAACTGGAAAGAAATAATTTTCCATGTATTTTTCTTGTTGAGGTTGTTAAAGAGTTAATCTCAAACCTAACACAGCTTCATGTAGTACAGTAAAATGGGCTTCTGTGTAGCTTTTAAGCCACTATTGTGTATCTGATCCTGAGTTAAAGAGCACCAGAGCCCTGGAGGCCAACGATAAGCAGAGCTGCAGTACTTGTGAAGAAGCTGTATAAATGTGATGCAGGGTGTCCGTGTCTGTAAGGATTACAAGGAGAGCAGGGAAATTAAATCTTTGTATTCACTGAGAATATGCTGAGACTGGAGGAGCATTATTAGGTCGTTTGGTTATACTTATTAAGCTAAATGTTGTCTTTAATCCTAAATTTACTAACTAACCTTAAGCTTATCCTTAAGCAAATGTTTGTGGAAGGAAAACTTTTATGATTTTAGCTACCATTTAATCATCATGCAAAAACACCATACACGTTCCTCAAATGACATTTGTTGTGTCTGAATTTACTCCTTATTCACTGAATAGTGCACTATTTGGGATGCAGCCACTTTTGTCCAAGTTCAAGGTAATTTCTAACTTTTGAATTGTTTATGTAATGTTGCAAAATGTCTGGTTTAAAAAATTGTAATAAGTCATTCAGGAGCCAAATGAGTCAGCTCTGTATGATGAGTTGAGCTGAACAAACTGACTCACTGAAAAAAGCTGGAATTCCCATCATTATACTGAATCACTGATATACAATTCCATCTGTAAACTTTAAGCCACTCCTGCTACCTGAGTCTAATGCTGTCGCTAGCAAGCTGCTATGAAATATTGTAATTAGGTTTCAAGATAAACGTATGGCTGTTTTTAGCTTTGCGATGTCCATTTTTCAATGTTAATAGATACCAGTGTGTCATGCAGTGTCAGAAATCACATCAGCAATGAAGTCAATTGTACACGTCTTGGCTGATCATTGACATTTCAGTAACTGGAAAAAAATGTTAAAGCAACTAGCAGTGCACTTCTTTATCTTTCTGCAAAATGTACACCGCCATTCAAAGTATGACAGAATAATAATTCCATAATGTTTCTACAGTGAACATTTCATTTTGGTGCATTTGGTTAGCCTCAGTCTCTGACCTCAACACACTGTATTATACCCAGTGAATATCTGTTCTTCACAGTTGTTTATGCATTGTGGTTGCACACTATGATTCAGAACGGTATTTTTAATAGATTGATTTAAAAAATGCTTTTAAAATACAAATTCTGGTTCATAATTTGTATGAATGATTATTTCTATGCAAATGTTTTGTTGTCTGTATTTTCATATAGCAGAAATTACTGTGAGGTGACTTCATGTAAAATGAAACAATTGCAAGTCTGGATTATTGACCAGGTGCTTATTCCAGTGCTTTTAGATGCAGATGTTCCACAAGATTAAACATAACCTAAAAATTATTAGCCTTGGCAACTTGTTGTATTATAAGAGAACAACATGCAGTGTGTATGTTTCATGTCAGAATGCATCGCACCACCGCTTTGTTGATTATTTTCCTCTAGCAGCACACCCCAAATCCATATGTATCATATACTAGTTATAGAATTTCTTCAGACTAAATTGGGGCAAGTAAGCTTATCATATTTTATATATGAGTTATTTCTGAAGAATACTTTAAAGATGGTATTAGTATACTAGCCATATACTTATATACTTATGCTTTACTTTAAAGGCTTTCAGTCTGGGATGGATGTGGTGCTTTCTCCAAGACACGTTAAGCATCTTTATAAAAGAGTTGTAAGAACTGTGTTTGATGTGAATGTCATTTTGATAAAAATGTATACACAAGGATCATTGACTGGACAAAGTTGTCTATTACTGGACCAGCCAGGTTCCTCAGTCGTTTCTGTGACTGTAATTTACCCATTAACACACACGTTTGTATCCTTAAATAGTTATGCACAGATTTATTATTTTGTACAGTTGTAATTTTTTTTTTTTTGCTAATTGCTCATTTTTTTGATCATTGCTAATAGCCTGTATATGGCTGTTAACTGAAGTACATTTTGGGTTTGCTGGACAAATGAAACAGCCAAAATAGACATATCTTGATGTTTTGTTTTAACTATCAAAAATTTGACTTGTCAACTTGACAAAACAAAAACTTGACTAAAACTTTTTTTTTGACTTTTTGACTACTTTTTTTTAAATTACCAGTCAACTAGTAAAAATAGTAGTCATGCCCCCTACACAGCAAAATGCTGTTTTCACTGACCTCTTTCATCATTTCAGCTTTTCACACTTGAGACAGTTGTTCATTGCTTAAACCATTGCAATTTAAAAAAAATCCTATACACAATGAGTCATTTTCTGGCAATTGATAAGCAAATTGCACACCTGCTGTCCTCACACAAGTGTACACGTATGCATTGTTAGTAAAACCACAATCACAAAGAAATGTTAAAGATTTCAGTTCACAGAGTAGCTGCGTGAAGCAGGAAACAGGTGATGCAGAACCCAACCATGCAAATAACACATGACAGTCACGCCCACGTGTGCTGTATGAAAGACTTAATCCAGATTTAGTCCCCCTTGCTGTTATAATAACCTCCACACTACTGGGAAGGCTTTCAACTAGATTCTGGAGCGTGACTGTTGAACATTGTGCCTATTCAGCCACAAGAGCATTAGTGAGGTCGAGCACTGATGTCAGGCATGAAGTCACGACACGCAATGTTCCAATTAAAGAGCTTATTTCCAAAACCTTCTAAGACTTGTTTTTTATTTAAATGAGCTAAAGCATTAAATGAATAAAAAATTTTGTTGTCCATCCTAATAAGTAAGTGATCCATCCAGTCATTATCTATACCGCTTTATCCGTCTGGGTCGCAGGGAAGCTGGAGCCAATCCCAGCATCTTCGGGCGAGAGGCGGGGTACACCCTGGG
>JAQQZR010000011.1:12216305-12229219 GCA_030068235.1 Notoglanidium macrostoma
ACAGGGCCAACACAGACAAACAGCCACACACGCTCGCATTCACACCTATGGGCAATTTTGAGTAGCCAGTTGACCTAGTCTGCATGTCTTTGGACTGTGGGAGGAAACCGGAGCACCTGGAGGAAACCCACTCATGCACGGGGAGAACATGCAAACTCCGCAAAGAAAGGTACCCTGGGTGACCCGGGGATCGAACCCAGGACCTTCTTGCTGTGAGACGACAGTGCTAACCACCTCACCACCATTCCGCCCATAAGTAAGTGATTACAATCAAAATCACTTGAGACCAACATTAGGAGCCTATGTAACATTTATTTTGTTTTCAAACAAAAGTCCAGAAGTCCCAGCAGCTGTCAGGTTCCAATCTCTTCAAAACTCAAAACTGGACTTACTTAGCAGGTTTTGGAAATTAGCTCTTCAGTTCATCTCAAAGGTGTTCAGTGGAGTTGAGGTCAGGGCTCAAGTTCTTCCACTCCAAACTTGATAAATCATGCTTTCATGGAACTCACATTGCAAACGATGGGATATGGGAACATGTTTTGTCATGTGGGAACATGTTTGGGCTAGTCCCTTTAGTTCTAATGAAGAGAAATATACTACAGAACACAAACACATTCAATACAATTGCTTCCACTTTTGTGGCAACAGTTTGAGGCAGATCCACATATGGGTGTGATGGTCAGGTATCCACATACTTTTGGCTATAGAGTGTAGGTTACTGAGCCCAGTATTGCTGTAAAGACATTCTGCAATGAACCAGTATTTTGTGAAGCAAACATTTTGTTGGTATGCTTTAAGTGTAAAACTGGTGTAAACCAGGTAAACCATAAGACTTAACAGGTATGCATTTTGTAATCCTCACCATACCAAATTACCAAATTGGCATTACACCAAACACCTTTTCAAGTGATTTTGCTGTCACAGACAAATTTCCAATGTCAGAATAAAATCATCAGAGTTTTCCTAGAGTCGGGGCGTGCTCCTGCTATCTCAACTGTTTGGTGTAAGGTGGTCAGGATAGATGTCTGAAGTCAGTCTTTTTCTCATCTTGATGTTGACATAAAATCAACCGTGTTTAATGTTTAGTCTTGGCTCATCCAAATAGTGACCCTTCAAGATCTCCATTCTTTGCAGAATCATAGATAATCTCTTAAAGAGTTGTTTGTTGTAAGGCCATAACTCTGTGACTAATGACACATTGTCTTTAAGATGTGAGTGGGTTTCAGACTTTAGTCTTTTCAGAGTCTTTTCAAAGTCTTCTTGTGTATTGTTAGCATTAGCTAGCAACAAACTTCAATAAACTCCAATATTGTTTGTGCCTTGGTTTTTTTGAACAGCTAGAAGTTGTTTGTTAATTTTATATAAATGCAGTGGAGCTGCAAATCACAGGTTTATATTAATGCACTTGTTCTTATTCATTATCATTTCTACAGCAGCTCATACACAAGTAACTTTCACAAGGAATTCACTCCACATATTCTGACCTCATTCTGCATATTCTGACACTAATAATAATTCGATTTTTCAAATTCGAAGTTTTCTTTATGTAATATTTATGGAAATATATATATTTTTTTAATCAAAAACTCAGCAGCACAGCACAAGTCCTGGTTAGAGATAATAAAAAAAAGTTGGTGGATGTCTGGGAGTCTTATGGGTTTGTGGGGCTGGAATCAGGAAGAATAATAATAATATTTAGAAGAATACTAAGAATAATAAGATACTGAGCCTTAATTCAAAGCAGAATCCTTCACCTATGACCACCTATCACCTTTGGCCACTTGTGGAACTGTTTCATTTGTCTTTATTGATGAGGTGACTGTCAGTGCAAGGCGGGTGAATTGTGATACAGCATCTCAGTGGAGGCTTCACCTTGAAGAAGGACAACATGATATAAATCCATTGACTTGTTCTTGCATCAAACACCTCATTCTGTCGCAGGGTTCAAATGCCAGTTTTTCATCATAAACCAACAAACAGAAGTTGGTATACATGGAAGTGTGTTAACATGAAAGTGAAGTCAGCCAATCAATTTGCAACCAAAATTCTGAAGCTTGTGGCCGAAAAAGTGTACAAAGATCCCAGTAGACTGAGTATCTGACACCTCATGGTCATTTCATGTGGTGGCATGTACAATTACTTATGGTGTCCACTTTATTTGTGTCCTCTAATTGAGACAATTGTACAATGTCTAATCTAATCTAACGGAACATAATTAGTGGAATTGTCAAAACATTTGATGGGGGTGGGGCTGGGTTCAGAGGTGTTGGAGATGTAAAAGCAAGCCTAGTTATCTTAGCTAGCAAGGTTTTTCAACAAAATGCCATTAATTTGGCTATGAAATGCCCTTAAACTTTTTATTGTACAAGGATAGGAACACTACTAGTCTACTCAACAGGTTATTAATAACAGATGTAGGCAATAAAGGTTACCTAGTGATATGAAACCAAAGAGGATAGGGAAAAAAAACATAAAACAAAAAACATAAAACATTGAATCATACCCTGAATAAAGCCAGGAATAAAACCATCAAGAAGGTGCTGTGTTAGGGGAATGGTGCTATGGTATAACACAATAGGATCTATTTTAATATTCTATTATTTAATCTGGTGTATGGTCTGAGGTCCGTGACTTAGATCATGTCAAATACCTTTTCCTCAAATTCAAATTCTGTCTATAAAGTATATGCACTGCATTTACTGAGAACAACAACACTGGATAGAAAGCACTGCGTTTGGTTGTCTGTCTCTGGTTCTGTTCCCCCTGTACAGGACACGCCTGGCTGCCCTGACATCTGCTACTCCAGGCACCTCACTCAAGATTAAAAAGTGCTTCAGAGCCCTTCAGGGACACACTTAGTGCTTGAAAAATAATTTTAGTTTACTTCTTCTTGTTTTGAAGAAGTGAAACCAATCTCACAATTTAAAAGGTACACTGTAAGAAAATACACCTTCTAGACAGTGATTTCATGAAGATGATGGTAAAGAATCCTCTCCTGCAAAAATCTTAGCTAGCGTAATATATAATACAATATATAAGCTATATTTTTCTATACATGTTCTTAAATTATTGTCCGATCATTAAACCGATCAGGTGAAATTATTACTATTATTGCACTGACAGATTTTTCTTTTTACAGAAAATAAATGCAGTTTATTTATGTGTTTTTATTTTATTAAGACAGGAGTCAATAAATATAGTAAATGAAACAATAAACCACAAACAGGAGTGTGATAACACCCTCACCCATGATAAAATCACTGTACCTGATAGTAACTGTTAATAGTAGTCATAATAAACAACTCTTCAGCTCCAGAACATAGACTGTAGATAGATTTTGTTATGAACTGCTTGAATTCAGTGCGATGACGCATTTCTGTTTTGAAATGGTGCGGCTCTCATGTTTCTGTCAACATTGTTTACACTTGACAGTGAGACAGCAATTTTCTCTGATACCGTAAGGAGTGTGCCATAAGGTATTTCTGACAGAACATCATAAAAAAACAAATTGGAGTATGTATGAGCAATGCTTCAAAATTTAACAGCTCAATGGAAAGTAAAGCATCATGACCATTGTACCGAATTATTATTTCTCAATTATCATTATTACTCAGATGGTAAACATGCTAGCACCTATTTTCCAATTAGTAAACACAGTAGCTCTTTTACATGCTGATAACATGAATGGCATTACTAATATAAACATTACTGATGTTACTGATATTTCCCTTCATAGCTTATGGTTTACATAATAGAATTCAATTAGTGTGACGGTACCTGTGTACCTCAGGTATGTGTATTTTAAGAATCAGGTTTTAGAACTAGTAATTTGCAGTAATATCAGAAATTGTAATGAGAAATCTTATAATGATAAATAGCTTATTACACTATTATGTAAGATGTTGATGGTCAGCAATCACCTAGTTGTGGAATAAAGCATTCAGAAATCATGCTAACTGACTCCACTAATTGCTGTTAACATCTAAACCACGTTGATTATCTCAAAATAAAATAAATAAATAAATAAACAAGATTTTGAGATAACTTGTAGAAAAAGTTAAAGTATCTGCCCTAACTGGATTTCTGTAGTATTCTGTAGTAGCATTTTCATATTCATATTTTTTTCATATCACCTCTTTCATGGGATAAATGCTGGGAAAAACAGTTCCAGTTTCCTTCAGATCAAACAATCTCTGTTTTCTTACTCAGCAAACTCTTCAGCATGATTAAGGACTAAGGCAGTCTGAAATCTGTGAGATGGTAAAGTGCAAAAGTTCATCCTTAGCACAAAATTAAAAGCATGAAATGAAGATGACAAAGAAATATAATGCATACCAACATGATATTTTGTAGGATTTCCAGTTTGGATTTATTTAATGTTGCTTTATTATTATTAATTAAATGGTCTGTATGTCATGGCTGAATATATAAATATTCTCTTTTAACATGTTTGCTCACACTGTAAACCATGTGTGTAATTTCTACAACACAATAATGTGTTCAAACCAGTAAAAGTTTTTAATTAATTGCCTTCGGCTACTCCCGTTAGGGGTCACCACAGCAGAGCCATTTGTGTCCGCATGTCTGATTCGGCTAAGTTTTTACTCCGGATGCCCTTCCTGACACAACCCTCCCATTTATCCGGGCTTGGGACCAGCACTCAGAAATACACCAGACTGTGCACCCCCTTGTGGCTGTTTTGACTTCTCTGCGTGGGAATCGAAACCGGGCTGTGGCGGTGAGAGCCCCGAATCCTAGCCACTAGACCACCAGGGAAGCTTTCAAACCAGTAATATTTGATTACTGAATACTTGATCACTTGAATAATAAAATGTTTTCCAATTTGATATTGTTGCCGGCTCTACCGTAGAGCTTACAGCTTGCTAAAGAGTGTCATTTACTTTACTGTAAACCAGACACCGAAAGAATATCCCTAAAGCAGCAAATCTCAGGCATTTTTTTTTTTCAATTTCATTTCTTTTGACTTTTTAAGCAAAGTTTTAAATATTGTAGTGAATCTTGGCAATGTTAGCTTAGCTAATACTGTATAGTCTTACTAGCTATCCTGGTATTGTAAATGCATAGCTCATATAGCTTGTTTCTTTCTTGTTTTTTTTCTGTGATATTGAGGACTCTGACTGTGTTGTTTTATTTCTTATTATGTTATCATTGATTTCATCTGTTCCTTGTACTGTTCCTTGTAATCATTTTGCCAAGCTAATGGTAATTGATATTAACCTTTAACCTGTACTTAAGTTTTGCAATCTATTTGAAATGACAGTATTGTTACTGTAAACAAACATTACTGTATTGAAGGTACAGTCATCGATTCTAATCCAATGCACTTTTTGTCAAATTCAGCAAATATGTCCTCAGGGTCTGCTAGCTGTTTGTTCTGTGTGTGTGCTGAAAAAAATCTGGTGTTCGCACACAACCCTGGCTCTGTAAATGGGAAAACAGTGAAAGTGGCTCAGCCCAAGCCACACAACACTATTCCAGCTGTTCAGTAACAGAGGTCGTATTCCAGCCAATCACAGCAGAGGAAGGGGAGCGGGGTGATGGGGGTGTCATTGTGGTGTTGTGTAGTTTAGTGCTATTGCCTTATTGGCGATGCAAGTCCATGAATTTGGGGGGTGGGGGGGTGGAGCTTGTGAAGGAGCACTGATGGGAAGTGTTTTTGTTTGAGTTCAAATATCAACAATCCTTCTTCAGAAGCAAAGACTGCACCTTTAATGCTGTAAACAGTGATGGCTGGTGGGGGTATTAAATGAGTTAAAATCTCATGTCTGTCAACAGCTCGATGAGGAAACTATTAGTATTGAGCAATGCTTTGTCATGATAGCATAATAAGAATGATGTGGGGAATACTATTACACATACAAAGACACACACACAAAAAAGCATATAGACAGCTGCATGAAAAGTTGTAACTCTTTTTGCATAATTAGTACTTTGATTGGAAAAGGCGCAATTTGTCTATCTACTTTTAATTTCTCTTCCAAAGACAGTTTGAGTAAAAAAGAAAGACAGAGTAAATAATTCACCTCATTCATGTTCATTAAAGCCTTGACTGTATTTCGCATGCGCCATGTCAGTCATTGCGAATGACTTGTTACAGATGTGTGTGAAAAATATCACCCCAAATAGAGATCAAATCTAGGGGATGTATAACTCTGTGTATAACTCACCTGTCCATCACTGATAGGCTGCATGAGTCTTCAGTTTGGGCTAGAAAGAAATCAGCACCATTCTCACTTTCATACCAAGTGTGTCTTACTTACACTTGTTGGTGGTGCTGTGAAGCTCAGTTCCACAAAAGTCTACAATAATTCTCTTTAGGACATTGGTTAATGTCAAATAGTCTTATGTGGATGCCAGCAATGAAATGTTATATTGACGACTTTCTATCTTTGACAGATGGGCGCTTAGCCCTGCCAGCTCCTTTATACCAGGTGATCCCGGCATTGCCTTTTTAACCACCGTCAGCAACTTTTAGATTCATTTATCTTATTTTGTACTATTGTTGTACTATTATTATTATTGTTGTTGATTTTGCCTTATGTTTTGCATTGTTGCCTTGTTGCAGAATACATCCGCGTTTCATTTTTCAAATTCTATTGTTTTGTAAATTGCAAAGTAGAGATTCAATTTGAAATTTCCATTTAAAAACCTTAGGGTTGCAAACTTTTCCTCTCAGCTCTAATGAATATTTTATTACAAAACCAGCAAGTATTGCCACTTTAAACATCTAAAAGTAAAATGTACACCATTTCCCCCTTCCCCTAAATGTGGGGTTGAGTTGAGACATGTTTTGTGTCTGAACTTTGCTTGTTCAGTTTTGCACTGAAATTTTTGTGCATCAAGCAAACTGTCTAATCATCACACGGTCACCACAAACTCTGTCCCAGTTGTTCGGTGTCTCAAACAGACTTGCTTATATGGTTTCTAGTACAGCATTTCACACTGTTGCGTAGCTCAACACTGTAGTAGCGGCCATCTTGGATCCTATGCTCTCAACCCTCACACTCTGCTAAGCAGTATTTGTATGATTTTCACAAGCTTAGCACAAGCCAGTTCTGTTCTAAGATGGTGTCAGTGTGTGAGAGTGTGTATGTGGTGGGATAATGAGAGTGGCTAGATACACATAATGTTGACCATTAAAAATCCAAGTTCTTGCATCATGATAATATTAGTATAGTTAGATAAATGAGAAATCTTAATCAAGGTCTTGGCTGGCAACTGTGATATCTGGAGTCATACTGACGATGAAAAAGTCCATGTCTTTAAATTGCTTTCGCTTCCCGTGTGTGTTGAGTGCCTGCATGTGTGTGAGACCGTTAATTAGTACAGCAGTGACATTCCTCGCCCACCCCACCCTCAGAGTGCTGTCTGCTCGCGTAGTGGAGTGCCGCCGTGATAAATGCTAGCCTGACAGATCAATCTAGTTGTAGCATAACAGTCGCCGTGGACTCCTTCCTCCAATCACATGCACCTAAACATCAGTCTTCATCTCACTAGTGAAGAGCTGAAAAGAACGTGTTCCGAGCAGCTCTGCTTTTACAGTGTACAGGCATTGATGGGGAAGCAAAAGAAGTCCCTAAAGATTGTGCACATCATCTAGCATTGGACCTGCATACAAAGAGCTGCAGATAGATGCTGAGGTAATAATCACACACACTCACATGCGCACACACACACACACACACACACACACATACACACACACACACACACACACATACACATACACATATGCAGAGCTTGTCGAAATTGCTGAGCTATACCATGCTGAAAGCAGATCAACCAAACAATAGAGCATGTCGAAGGTTCCCTGTTGCCTTCAGAGCAGCTGAATACATAAAGCATGCAAACAGAACAGAGGCGTAGGACAGGCTGCTTACACTGCAGCCTCGGATGTAAATGACATCAGCTTCAAAAGCATAAAGCATGCTCTCGAGTCTCAGAAGAGCCGAGCGCTTACTTAACCAATCATCTCCAAGTCCCCACTGACCCCCTCCACCTCCTCCCCCTGCTTCTCCTCCTGCATCCCCTGGCTGAATGAATCTCGGACTAATGCAGCTGCAGCACGATCTACAAAACAGTCTGTGCATGTCTGGTTAATGCGTCTGTGCTGTGCCTCCTCAGATTTCACAGAGATAATGGTAGAAAGCTGAAGGCTTGTTACCTTGCGCCTGCGGTCCCTCGAGCGGTTCCTCTTCTTGATCTTCTCCTCCTCTTTCTCCCTCTGCTCCTGGGCCGCGGCCTCAGCTAGGTCCTTGTTCTTGCGGATCTGTTTGGCGGCTTGCGCCATGGTGCCGCTGTGCCCGTATGCCTCAGTGTCCTCGTGCCAGTCCTTGGGCCAGTGCCTGCACCAGTTCCTGCAGGTGCCAGTGCGGGAGAGATGGCGGCACTAAGCCCCTGGGAGGGAGCACCTTGTGAGGTGGCCGGTCCCAGGCAGCACGCCGCAAAAAAGAGCTGCTGATGCTGCCGTTGCCGCCGCCTCCTGCCTCTCATCCGCACAGGAGCCTTCCCCTCCCCCTCCTCTCTCTCTCCCTCTCTCTCTTTTTCTCTCTCTCACTCGCTCACGCTCTCTTTCTCTCTATCAGCACACACCAGTCAGTCACGCAGTCTCAGGCTCAATACTGTGAGGATGGATACTGCAGTAGCGCTCTCTCTCTCTCTCACTCTCTCTCTGTTCCTCTATGCCCCATCCTTTCATTTGTCAGCATTCTTTTATTCACAGCTCCAGAATATATACAGTATACACAGTATATGCACTGTATATATCAGTTTATTTTCATTTTATACCTTTCCTATGATTAGCAGCAAGCTATTACTGATGCATTTCAAATTAGGATTTCCATTTTTATACTGTAACCCTTTACATTTCAGCCATAAATTGGGTTTACACTGAAAGATGTAGAGTCTGATTTTGTTGTCACACAATAAAAAAGAAATACGAGTGTTCTTTGGTCATGAGTTGAGATTGGTGGTCTTAGAATGCATAATATGTGTTCACCGGTGGCTGATTTAGTGCCACAACAGTGACAACAAAATTCTGGCAGACATTTTTTATTAAAATCTGAGAGTTTGGGCAGTGCAACGATGCTTATCTAAAATCCATCAATATGCGGATAGCTTAGGAGAGCTACAGATAAATTAGTGGTGATGATGAACAGTAAACAAATCGTGCTAATGGACAGAAAAAAAATGTTTGTGTTAGTGTGAGCCCGTTTTCTACACAAGCCTGAACCAATCTGATTGATGACAAAAGCAAAACAGTAATTTTTGTATTCTATTGTTAGTGGATCTTCATCATATAATATGATGTTAAGAATATGTTATCACACAGAGTGTTTTAGAATTTGGCCAAGATTTTATTGGGATATATCATCTCATACAGTGTGGTGAATAATAAGCTTAGGGGAAAAAAACTCATGTATCAAACAGTTAATAACCAGCTTTATTCAAATTGTAGCAGGTCCTCAGGACATCCCATGGCCTGAAATTCATAAATGGCCCAATGACACCCCGCAGTGAAATTTCCATATGCAGTCTCCATGAATCTCAATTCTATACATGCCAACTTCAAAAGAAAGGACTCAGAAGCCATAGGCATCCCTGTTTTTATACACACTAGCCGCCAAACAGATCCGCAAGAACAAGGACCGAGTCGAGGTCTTTCTAGCCATACTTTCTTTTATTGCTCAAAACAAATGCCTTAATTACTTACTAGGCATGTAACAATATACTGTGCATCGATAAATCAGAGTACAAATTTATGACGATTAGATAGGAATAAAAACATGAACTGTGATTAATTTGAGTTTTTCCTAGTTGTAATTACATTATTTAGGAATTATTTACAGGGCACACAATAATGTTCAATAGCAGGAACACACGTGTCACAATAGGCTAAAGTAACACAACTCTAATGCTGCAAAAACACGTAAAAAACATATCTAAAATGGAAAAGAGCTTTTGTGCGACTTTGCAGATAGACTCAACAAGAAATCGGCGCTAATCAAATGGAGGTAGTTGTTTTGTGTTAAGGTTACTACAGCCTTCACAAATGTTCATAATTTTTAAGAAAAAGTTTGTTATTAACTTTTTAAACTTTTAATAAAAGGAATGTTTTAGTTAATAGGCCTTTACAAATGTTGTAAATAATTATTGTTGGTTATTAAGAAAATGAAACAAATCTGAAACATATATATATGTATGTATTTTTTTTATTTAACAAAATTAATATTTAAGTTGATAAAGAAGAGGAAAACAAATGTTGCACTGTATGACCATTTTTTTAATTTTTAACAAGATTACTAAAAATTATTATTATTATTATTATTATGATTATTATTAACAGCAGAAAACCACATCAGGTTCCGCTCCTATCAGCCAAGAACAAGAATCTGAGGCTATCATCGGCACAGACTGACTGAAACTGGACCAAGCTTGGAAAAAGGCCAGTTTTTTTCTAATCTTCAACTATCCAGTTTGAGTGAGACTGTGGCCATGATAGCTTCAGCTTGCTGCTCTTGGCAGGACAATAGTGGAACCCAGTGTGGTCTTCTGCTGTTGTAGCTCATCTACCTCAAGGTTCAATGTTTTGTGCATGCTGTAATGCTTTTTTGCTCACCACAGTTACTATAGAGTTACTATATGAGTTACTACATCCTTCCTGGCAGCTCAAACCAATCTGCGATTTTCCCCTGACTTCTCATCAACGAGGCATTTCCACCCACAGATCTGCCACTCATTCAACCATTCTCTGTAAACTCTAGAGACTGTTGTATATGAAAACCCCAGGAGAGCAGCAGTTTCTGAAATACTCTAACCAGCCCATCTGGCACCAACAACCATGCCACAGTTAAAGTCACGGAGATGACACATTTAAGTGAGTGCATATCCGCTAACATTAACAGGAAAATTGTATTTTTATCATGAATAGTTAACAAATATACTCTACTTCCTCTTACTGCTATTCCGGCATCATCTGTGGGTGATCTTGTGAGCAGAAGGTGCTCAACATTTGATACGTATTGCATCTTTAACTTACATCCTCTTTGTGCACAATCATTCCAGTTTCTTTTTTTATTTTTCATCCACAAAAGTCACAGTCATGCAAATACAGATACAGTATACACATAGCTGAGCTGATAGAATGAGAGAATAACTCCATCTGGTGGGCACTTTCAGCACTCTGTGTTTAAGTGATCTTTCTTACCTATTGCCGTTCTTTCAAAGTGACACATGATCAGTTTACCATGCAACAACTAACTGTATATATGGGTGAAGTTTGTAACAAGAATAAAAGTGAAACTAAAATGTTTCTGAGACCAAACTGACCTGCTGAACATTTTTTTATCCCACGCATTCCCATGGTAGTGAATGGGAAGTCACATCTACATAAATTATTATCAGAAATAATGTTATGTCATTTTCACAAGTTCACTTGATATCTCCCTTAATATTTTTCTTTTAATATAATTGTGTTTTATAGGAGTTATTTGATGATAATTAAAAGAGTGTGGATGATGAGATGGCTGACAGCCTTGGATGTGACAGTCGAGCCTTATGAATGCTGAAACACTCCAACTTGCACCTGAAGCTCTTGGCAGTTCTCTAGCAAAGCCATGTCTTAAGGTTCTAACAGACACTCAGCAGGGAGTTCTTTGCAGATTGTATTATACTATACTATTGCTCATTTTGATTTCTGAATTTTGTTCCCCTTAAAATAATAGGCTGTGTTGAGTGTAAAGATTGACCAGTATATTTTCAGTTGGTATATTACATAAGCTACTTATACTTACATTACTTTGAATAACATAATGGATTAGCCAATGACAGCTAGCTAGTAAACAGTAGCTCAGTCAGCCATGAATCAAAACTAAAATCTAAAATCTTTTCCTGACAGTGCTAAAATGAATTGCTTATGCAAATTAAACTATTTAGCATTTTACATATTAATTCATTAATAATGCTGTACTTACCATTTTGATATATTGTTCGAAGCACCAATTTATGTTGCACTTCTTTTAATATCCCTCATCATGCATGATACCAACATGAAGCAAGGACAAAATCATGACCAGTATGAGTCTTTACCTTGCGGACTCCCGTGTGACTAGTACTGCAACAAAATCAGTCAAATGACTTTCAGTTCGAACAAAAAAGAGTTTAAAACTGCACAGTGGGAGTGAATTTTGTCAGTCATTGTGCGTGACAAAGCTAAGATTTCAGCACAAATGACATTGTAATTAGAATTAAGGCTTGAATAATTCCTTGAACCAAGACTATGGAATGTGTGGACAGATGTCTCTTCAGTTCCTACCTGCAATTATTTCACATTTAAATTTGTTTAACTCACAAAAATGGAAGAAAACTTGTAACCACGTTTCATATTATCCTGTCATATACAACCTCTTAATAAAGAGACATTACAAAGAAAAATAAACTTTAGAAGGAACCAATTTGCACACTGATTAGTGCATTATGTAATTTGTGTTATGTTAGATTTCAAAGCTAGACTGTATATATACCACTGTATATATATATATCACTGCTAGTGTTAACAGTGACAAATGATAACAGTAGTGGTCACTACACACCCACAAGAGATATGAGCAACCTGTCCCTTGCTAGTGTGAATGCAGGGTCAGACTGTTTGCCTGAAGTCTGAAGAAGAGTAAAAGTTATACTTTTAGTTGGTTTATTTTGTTCATTTTTTTTCTGAACCTAAAAGCAAAAAGGAAAAAATTAGAAATAACTTTAGAAAAAGTCTGATTTGCGTAATTGTCATGCAGTAGAAATTATTATACATATAAAGGGTTAGATGCATCCATCCATCCATCCATTATCTATACCGCTTTATCCGTCTGGGTCGCGGGGAAGCTGGAGCCAATCCCAGCATC